>JAADWT010001100.1:0-11101 GCA_023336285.1 Pythium grandisporangium
ACCATTACCGGGGGGGGGGACGAGAGAATTCGGGGGCTAAAAGTTAAAATCCGCAAATGCTGCTGATGATGAGGTGTAGTGAGTACTTTAACAGACTACTAAAAACCCTTCACCCGACATCGCGCACGATGTGTGGAGGTGCACGCAGTGCACTGCGGGTCGCGGAACGCGGCCAGATGGCCGGGTGCAACCCGGCCTCACTCTACTTTGTCCTACCACTTATCCAACCCCGAGGGAAGCACCGGAGTAAAATCCGCAAATGCGTCGAACGAGGACGCCACTGGTGTAGGCTCCGCGGCGGAGGACGCACTGGGGGCGTAGTCAAAGTCCGCAAATGAGTTCATCTCGGTCGTGGCTTCGGGAGGAGCTGGGAACGACGTCGTCGCCGTCGGCGTGGCTGCGGTCGTAGAGGACGAAGCAGGATTCTCAAAAGCGGCAAACTCCGAGTTTGTCGCAGCCGGTGGAGCTGTGGGTGTGGCACTAGCGGTCCGAGATTGCGATAGCGACAGCGATTCCATCGTCAGGGGCAGAGCATTCTCGAGCTCATTCTCAAACGCGGCGATTTCATCCTTCAATGTTTGAATCACGGCGCGCTCACCGTCAATGAGGCCATGCATCGACTGCTCCACAGCACTCAGCATTTGCCTCTCCAGGGCATCCTCGGGTTGTTCATTCACCGTCGGATCCGTCTGCGCCGCTGCGACGCGAGCGCTGTCTCGTTTCATCGACAACAGCACGAGATCGTGGCGAAGCTGGTCCAGTTCCCGCAGCTTATCGGCGAGCAGCTCCAAGCCCACCTGCTTCTTCTCCACGCGCTCGAGGGATTCCACGAGCTCGCCGTTGCGTTGATCCAACTCGACCACCACTTTGGCATCCTCTTCATCCTCCAAAAAGCGCTTGGTGGTTGCGTTGACTGGCTGGAACTGAGCCGAGGGCATGGCTGGGTTGGGTCCCCCGGCCATGATATGGAAGCTTCCCATACTACTCGTCCCGCTGATCTGCTCCGGCATAGAGGGCATCGAGTGTTCCCTGCTGGCGCTTGAGAAACTGGAGACGGATCCTCTAGAATTGGTGCGCTCATGAACCGCGTCGCTTGTTGTCTGGTTGTCCTGCAAAGACATTAGCCCCATGTCCAGCCCAGTATTCAATCCACCACCGAGTCCCATCCCCAAG
Organism: Pythium grandisporangium; assembly: GCA_023336285.1. Classification (NCBI taxonomy): domain Eukaryota; phylum Oomycota; class Peronosporomycetes; order Pythiales; family Pythiaceae; genus Pythium; species Pythium grandisporangium. The sequence goes on from JAADWT010001100.1 coordinate 1,174, forward strand.
CTCGATGCACCTGTGATATTGCCAGCCGACGGTGCGTTGAGCCCCGTGTTGAGGCCGCTGTTCAGCCCCATACCAGGCGCGCTGCCCAGTGATGACGCCCCCAAACCAGTGTTGAGGCCCATGCCCGCACCACTCCCAGTGGCTGATGCATTCCCCACATTGCCCTGCATGCCACCCATCCCGGACGTGCCACTAAAACTACCAGTGGACGACGAGAAAGAGAGTGGCGCACTTGATCCCAGCCCGCCAGTTGAAAGTCCATTGCCCGCGGCCGTCGAGGAAGCCGAACTAGTGCGCGACAACGACACAGGTGTCGCCGCGATCGACGCCGGTAATGGAGCATCCGTCGAAGAAGAGAGCCCTTCAAAGGCATCCATCGGATCATGGGAAGGTGATAACGCTGATGCGGACGACAGCGGCGCTGGTGGCATCCCCACACTGGAGAAGGAACTGGTGCGAGACAGATTCCCACCGATAGAGCACGGAGCTGATGGGGGCATCATGGCCGGCATGGCCGCCATAGATGTGGTCCTCGGTGGTTCATTGAACGCGTATTCCGCTAGTTCCGGGGGGATCTCGGTAGGCAGCGTGAGGCCGCGCTTGCTCACGCACACGATGAGGTGCATCGCCACGTAAAACTCATGGATGTCGAGGCGACTGTCGTGTCCACGATCAGCGAGCGTCCAAATTTCACGTAGCACCTGTCGTCAGGCAAAGAGAAAGCGAAGAGGGAAATGCCATCATTTGTAAACATGAATGGAAGTTCTCACATGGTCAGCAATTTGCCTCCATGAGTAAGCAAAGCGACAGTCACTTGCAGGTACAACGACCGTAAGTACAGCAACGTACCGAGCGGTCAAGGCCCGACATGGCGAACAGCCCAACTGCCTCACCTCCCATGAGAAAACCATCGTGGTCCTTGTCGTATTGCTGGAAAATGGCGTCGTATTTCCGCTTCTCATCCTCCGTGATAGCGTACGTACCCTTGGTAGCGCTGTTGGTGACGGCCGGCGCAGCAACACTTGCCCCCGGCGAGGGGGTAGCCGACTGTTGTGGCGGTGGTACGCCCTTTAGCACAGCTAGTGGATACTGCACCCAGGCGAGCTCGAAGAAACGTCGCACATTGAGCGCATCTCCGCGCTGAGCCATGCTAATCAACCGCATGGCCGCGTAAAACTCATTGCGCGACAGCTCGCTCTTCTGCTGGGAATCCGCAATGTTCCAGACCTATGACACGCATTCACATACCAAACCGAGTATGTGCTTAGATATACCGCCAGCAACCAAGACAGCAGGTCCATTTCCTGGTGATTTCAAATGCAAAAAACCTGGCGAGGGAACCATATACCTCGCGGAGCATTCCCTTGTCCACGCCCGAGCGCGAAAAGAACGCCACGGCCGCACGGCCTCCGATGGCGTTGCGCTTCTCCTCATCCGCGATGGAGAAGAGCATGTCGTAGTACTGGTGCTCCATGGGTGATGGAGGTGTCCACGTGTGGATCGCTGGTGGTGTCATGGCCCCACCACCAGAGGGGCCCCCCATGTTGGCGAACTGACCAGTGGCTCCCATCGGCGCCGGGTGGCCATAGAACTGCTGCTGCTGCTGATATGGAGGCGTGAGCGAGGCGAAGTGCTGCGTGTTCATAGCGGTCGGGTCGAAGGCACGCGTCCACGTCACGGAGCCCCTGGCAACGTCGGTTGTCTCTTCTTGCTCGATCACAAAGATCAGAAGTGTTCACGGTCAAGTCAGTTTTATTTGCTATTTATTTTCTGACAACGGTTGTGGAGGAGTGGCACGTTCTTAACGGAATTTGCAACTCATTGTCTAAATCTATCTATCTCTTTTTTGATCTCATGACTTGGTTAGATGGATATTTACTAACGTCATTTATCGGGAGCGAAACGGAAAAAAAAAGGTGACGTGTCGAAACCGAAAGAAAAGCGCATGATCCCCACGACGCCAACCCACGCACTCGCGGAAGGCGCCTGGTTCACGGTTTCAATGGCTTTTGGCGCCCTCATCGCTATCTTTTCGCACCACGACCACGCTTGGATGATGCCTTGCCGGCAGGCGCCCCACGTTTCTTGGTCGCACCCTTTCCAGCTGGCTTCTCCACGGCCGAGGCTTTGGCGGTGCTTGTGGGGGCAATCGTGGCTGTGAAGGCGTATGAAAGAGGCACCACATATGAGCGACGAAACCACACCAGGAACGCCAACATGGACGATATGACACACTGATTGCATGGCTAGAATGGGACGCACCGTTCGTGTGCTCAATCGCAAAGAGTTGGTTGGGTCCTGCGAAGAGTTTCTTGATTGACGGGATATCTGGCACGGCAGTGGGGGTCGCAGTGGACGTGGTCTGTTCACCAAGTCCCAACTGTCCGTATTGACCACGTCCCCATGTAAACACCCTGCCGCTGTCCGTGAGTGCCGCGGAGTGCACCTCCCCACACACTATCTGGCGGATCTTCCCTGCATCTTTGAAGGATGTAATCGCAACTGGTAGATCAACCGTTTTCTTCTCGGCCTTGCTATCACAAGGCACTCCAATCTGACCGTGCTCGTTGTCGCCCATTCCAAACAGACGACCATCCGAAAGGAGGACAAGCGTGTGCTGTCCTCCACACGCGACTTGCACTACAATGTCATTCGCGAAAGCCTGACAAAAGCGAAAACATCCAGGGTCAGAAACAGACATTCAACACATCGCAAACGCAGGATCATTGATACCGCAACACACCTTGACGAAACGCGGGCGTGGAACACGAAATTGGGAGCGAAAGAAGCGCGACTGATCTGTTGGAAGCTCTGGCTTTTGATGTCCCAGTTGACCCAACTCGCCGAATCCCCACGTCCACAGACCCGGCAACCTGGCAGACGAGAAGAATGTAAGCACATTGTGCTAGCACACATGAAATCACGAGCCAACAGAATATCACTTACCGTGCAAGCGCGGCAACACAGTGTCCCTTTCCGGCGGCAAGAATGCGGATATCACGTCCTAGGAGGAATTCCGAAGGATCTTCAATATCTGCGCTCGCGCTCTGATCTCACAGCCAAGCAACGATTAGACTCGCTGTCTATCCACTGCCGCCATCAATGCAGTAGAACTTGCCAACTATAGACACACGTACATCGGTGAACGCTGGCGCATCCTTGTTTAGCTGACGAGGAATCCACTGGTTACGCCCCGTGCCATCTCCTAGCTGCCCGTGCGTGTTGGCTCCCATCGACATGAAAACACCAGGTTTCTCGGTATTGAATTGACTATCATCAGTCGGTTCACCCGAGGTCATCACGATGAAATCATCTCCACAAGACGCTGCAGAGCACGTGGGATCGACCACGATACAAAGAAACAAACACAAACACAAACACCAACTTGTAAGCCAAAACTCCCTGTGAAGTCCATTTGATCGGCCCTCCAAGCCAAACAGCGATCTTACCGAGGTTCACTGATATCTCTAGCTCACGAAGCGCCGAAATCTTTTTCGGTGCCTTTTTGTTCTTGTTCTCCTGGTGACCCAGTTGTCCGGCTTGCCCATTGCCCCACGTGTACGCGTGACCGTGTTCAGTGATGGCCATGCAAAAGTCGCGCCCGGCGCGGAGTTCTTCAAAACTGTGGTGCAACAAGTAACAAACCGGATGTGAGTGGAAGGCTGTAGAGCTCCTATAAATCCATCCTCGCATGATTGCAGGGTGCGATCCAATATAGTACACACCGTCCTTCAATCTTGGCTCGCTTCTCCTCCACCATTGACGCCAGCTGCACAGCATCATAATGATCAAACAGAATACAAGACGTTTATAAGCACCATTGAGCGCTACGTCCGTCCCATGAGGATATAGAGCATTGCATCAATTTCTTCGTACGAGGCGAAACTTGGTTAGCTTTTCGTGGACCACATCCTGATGGCCGAGCTGCCCGACTGGCCCTGTACCCGCCGAGTACAGGTTGCCGTCATTACAGAGCGCAAGCGTCGAGGTTTCAGTGGACGCAAGCTGTACGACCCCGATCCCGTCGAACTCGTGCACACGAGTAGGCACCCACACGGCCTTGACCTCGACAGCAGGAAGCCCCAGCTGACCAAACGCACACAGTGCCACTCGTGTTAGCTCAGCCAAATCCTGCATCCAATACATTCACACTGGCATTCAAGTACCTGTCCATCTTCGTTATCCCCCCACGCAAACACAGCCGACACGGCACGCGCTCCATCCGCTAGCTCGATGACACGAAACGAATGACACACATGCAAATACCGTGAGTGCTAGAGGATCGTCTTGGCACCCATCCATGGTGCACCGCCACACGCCACACACCATCACCTACACACCACACGCCACTCACCGAGCGCCGGGATATGGCCCGCGCAAAACTTGCAGAACCAGTCTCCATCGGGCACCGCCGGCTTGCGGTTAAAGTTGCCCTTGGGTTTTTCGTGGCAACACACACAACCATTGTGGCAAAACGTGTGGAACGGCCGGTCGCAGCCGTCGCAGAGCATGAGGAAGGCCTCGTCATCCTCCTTGCCACACACGCGGCACGCGTCGTCGCTCATCACCATCGGCGCCTTCCCCATCGTTGGCTGCACCTGCACTGGTCGATCAAACCAAGCTCCACGAATGAAGCAATCGCGTAAGTGAACTAACTGACCAGAACGCGAGGGCAGCGCGCTGCCCTCGCATGCGTGCGAGAGCAGGACTCACATTTCATTGTGGAGCACCAGGTAGAACGCGTTCCACTGTGGACCATCGGTCTGTGCCGTCACACCTATGTCAAGTGCGTCGGCTCAGATCACTCGCGGTATATACTCATATCCCGGTATACACTGTCGATGACCCCAACGAGAATCAATCAGCTGGATTCTATTCTGTCGGTTGTGTTGGGTACAGTAATACAGTACCGTGTAGTATCCGGTACTCTACGGTACATACAGTGTGCATCCCAAAGGGACTACAGAAAGAAACCCAACCCAACCCAAGTCCCAGCGCGTCTTCGAGTGTGGAGAAAATTCACGAGCTTCTCATATTTACGGACGAGTCAGCGGACGACGCCCCCACGCAGACGCCACGGACGCATAGCGGAGTAAGCGATCGCGGTCAAAGTCATCTTCCCTTCTCCTCTGCCTTGCCGCAGAGCAGACCCACACGCCCCCCACCCGCACGGGCTGAAGACGTCTTCACGAGTGGCCCACCTCACCCCCGCGCTTTGTGCTGCCCTCCTCTTCCTCCTCCTCCTCCTCCTCCTCCCCTTCCTCCTTCCTTCTCCCCACGGTCACGGCCCCCGACTCGCGACGCTTTGAATCATGTCACGAGACTAGTACGTGTCTGTTTTTGGCGGGGGATGGGAAATGGTGGAACCTCCTCCTCCTACGTAGTGTTTTGTGTCGTACGAGGTGGTGGTGGGTCCAGGACTGACCCTCCCTGGTTTCTGTTGGATACAGCGACCACTTGTTCAAGCTCGTGCTGATAGGCGACTCTGGCGTTGGCAAGTCGTGTTTGCTGCTGCGGTTTGCGGTGAGTGGACGAGAAGAAGAAGAAGAAGAGAAAGAGATGCCGTCGACAATAGCTCTGGTTCTTGTATGGCATTGTGCTGACGAGTGGGTGGGTTTGTGGAACAGGATGATGCCTTCACGGAGAGCTACATCACGACCATTGGGGTAGATTTCGTACGTGCAAGTCGATACGCTGGACTGAGGGAGGGGTCATGACAATGCACCATCATCAGTCGTGAAGGGAATGGAAGCACTGAAAGAAGATGTGTGCGTATTGTATCTGGATGCTTGATCTGTGTGCTGTGTATGTAGAGATTCCGCACGGTCAAGATCGACAAGAAGACCATTAAATTGCAGATTGTACGTCGATGCACGCGGAGGTGGTGATGTCTAGTGATGTCGATCCTCCTCGACTATTTTACTGACGTCGCTGGATCATTTCTTTGACGTGGTCATGCAGTGGGATACAGCTGGTCAGGAACGTTTCCGCACTATCACGAGCGCGTACTATCGTGGAGCCGACGGTATCATCATGGTGTACGATGTCACCAGTCAGGTGCGCGCCTTGCTTCGTGTTGCTCCTCGTTCACTGTTGTAATCATTCCCATTGGCACTGACATGCATGTTGATGTGCTGTTTGTTGTTAACGATCGCGTTGCAATGATACTGTAGGAATCGTTTGATCATGTGAACGATTGGTTAAACGAAGTCAATCGATACGCCAGCGAAGGCACTTGCAAGCTTCTTGTCGGTAACAAAAGCGATATTAGCGAGAATCGTGTGGTACCGTACGAAATGGCAAAGGCATTTGCCGATAGTCTCTCCATTCCTTTCTTGGAGACTAGCGCAAAGAACGCGCAAAACGTCGAAGAGGCCTTCCTCACCATGGCCTCAGAGCTTATCACGATTCGTGAGATGGTCGGAGACAACAATCGACCGACAGGACAAACTGTACGTACCCTATGGTCTGATTAGATTTGTGTGTGTGTGGCTTGGCTTGTGTGGTATTGATGCCGATTCCTTCACTTTCTTGCTACGTCCAGCTTACGGAAGAGCCACATCGATCGGGCAGTTCGAACGGCTGCAATTGCAACTAGCTCGTCAGCGTTGCTGCCACCGCGTGACCCTCGTCACGATACTACCCTTCTTGCCCCCGCTTCGTGTATTCTTTTCGTCCACAAAACTCAGGACTACAGTGCTAGAGCGTTGATTTGTCATACAGCTACTTCGCGTGTACCTGCACGAATGTGTTACTGTGTGATCGGAAGTTCTTGAACTTACTTTAGCGTCGGACATTATCAAAACGCTTATGTATGGCATCTGCCCGGCTCATTTGCATGGAAAACGGTTTTGACACAGCCTCTCATCCCCAAACCCCGCGATTCTCCGATACAGGAACCCCCCTCAATAGCCCCGTGTCCGACTTGTCTCGCGGGCTAACAATGTTCAAATGAAATACTGTAGATGATGCCCGTCAAGAAAGAGCAATCGCTACGGTTTGCGGCAAGAGAAGATGACACAAACGAACAAATTGCCGCTGTGTCTGTCATGGGGGACGACGATGGCAGTGAAGATGAGGAATCGCAGCGATCTTTGAGCGACGATAGACGGGTATCCGTATTCACTGCGGTGCACTACTTATCTCACGCCTGTCGTGAAACATTCCACGGCATCGCGAAGGATTGAGTACCAATGCCGAGAAAGCAAATTTGCAAATCACTCATAAAGATCTATATGGTACGTTGTGTTGTCTTGTCGGTCGATTGTTCTCTCCAGCCATCGCATAAATTGTGGTAGCTCTTGAGTTATGGAAATGAAGGTAGCCGCATAGGTTTAGTAATTGCCGCTTAGGTACAGATTGGAGGGTCTATCGACAAGCACAAATTGACATTTCATCTACCACCGTTTAAAAAATTCGCAAGACTGCGATCACCAAATACATCTTGGCGGTCGAGGTAGGTCGCTGACACTGGCGTGAGACCTCGTTCCCCTCCACCCAATATATTGTATGCTGATGGCAACGGACTACAACGTGGGTTATTATACTGTGTAGGGCTGAGAAGTACTCATTATTGCCGATTTGGGACGAAATCTAGGTGGATCAAACTTCACAGCATTGTGTGCTCACAGGATTATTACTCTCCGCTTGAGGAATTGATCACAAGCGACGCCTCTGGGGATGACTACTGCAGGCATGATGCAAGGGCGAATAAGTTGATGGTGCATCAACAATCTATACGACGTAGACGCCCGCTTCCAAATACGTTGAAGTATTCGCCATCGGTCGACTGGGGCAAGACACCACCCATCAACTACAAGAAGGACTCATTGATTCACGCGAATTTTTCACGCTCCAGGATGACTATCTAACCAAAATGGCAGCGGACTTGCTATCGGCTACGCAAGCTGTATCCATGGGCACCATGGATAAATGCAGTCACTGTACGATCAGCCTCGTGGGTATCGTAGGCATCGGTCGCAGAGACTTATGCAGAATGACATACATGCCCAGCCAGCTTTTCTACCCGACTCAACAACGGCATGATCGAGAGCGTGTCCAAGAGCACTCACGCACCTATAGCGGCACATATATATACCCTCGGTCTCGTAGAATACTCGGACGGTGGCGATCCGCAAACGTCGAAGGTTGCTAAACTGTTTAGCAGGCGCTTCCACCAGTACCGTTCCAGTGTGATGTCTGCTTTACCTCTGACGTCCTCGCATCGAGATACTGTGGAGATTCACAACGTTGCGGCATCGGATATTATTTCTTTTTGACCGGACTAGCCCACGTGTCCGATGTCCAAGTGCGAGAAGTACAATACTTTCCCACCCCCACTCGGCAGATGCTCTTTCATGGCGAGACCACGATCCAGGTGATGAAAGCTACCGATTTGAACGAGACGCGATGGCTATATGGGCTTTATCCGGGCTTCCACCTGGTCAGTTTGTGTACCAAAAAATTCACTGGAACCATCATCACTGTTTCCAGGGATGGTTGAGAACGAACCAAACTGGGCACGCAACCATTCAAGCTGGTGGGTATTCTACCGGGCGATATCACGCTAAGAGCAATAGCGTCATCCTGGTGAAAGAGATAAATGAGTGGTACATAAGCAAAGCAAGTGGTGCACGCCCTTAGCTATGCAGCAAATACCAAGGACGCGTATCGTGTCTCGTTGTGCGCACACAGCTATCCTAGCAGGTACGTGAGTCGTTTGTAAATATGGATCACTGTTGTTGCTTAAATATCGGACTTCGGAAGGTGTTTGAATATTTAAATTATGATTGTGATTTTGCATTGCATGCCACGTAGCATGACTGTCTACTGTTTCTACAGCGTTTTACATATGAGGGAGTGTTATGGTGAATCTTGACTTGATCCGGTGGTTTCTGGCCGTGTTCAGTCAGGTTGGTACTGGCTGCCTTACGAGACGTGCGAGTCGGTGGGCACTCCAGTTCGGCGCCGTGGGATTACCTGAGCGACCCGACGCCTCAGCGCAGTCACCCGCTCCACGACCAATGCCTTGGTGGGGAGGCAAAAGAATTGCCGACGACGTGGATGGCAATCCGTTTCAAGCGGGGGGCTGAACAATTCCGGACGCCTGCCCGACAGTAGAAATTCCAACGAGGTGAAAGACAGGTGAGTGAGGCTTCCCATCTCACCTGCTGGGTACTCGTACTCGGAATCGCTGTCATCAAAATAATCGGAATTTGTAGCTACATCTTTAGTAGCGGTTGGTGTGCGGCATTGATCGATGGGGGATTGCTCCCAGGATTCCGGCGACTTGCACGGAGAGTACTCATTCTCGGGCTCGCTGTCGTCGGTATATTCAGCGTGTTTGCTCACGGTTTGAATGTCAGTCGGCGCGCGGCATTCGTCCACAGAGGTCTGGTCATAGGATACTCCCATTCGAACACACTCGGTGATCGTGTGGACTTGATCGCGCTTGTGACAGACGGCACCCACAGCTGGCGTCGTGTCGACATCCATGCCATCTTCATCAACCATCTCGAAATCGTCATGACTTTGCTTGAAGGGAGGTGTGCCGATGATCCAGTTGGCCGAAGAGTTCGGATCCTCATTCGGTAGCACGTGGAGTGCCATCCGCGGCCCCGCAGCGGCCGCGGAGGGTGACCACGGACGCACTGGTGCGGCGCGCCAACCGCGGAGCCGACGCAGCGACCGGCCCAAGGCGGGGGACAGCGCGTTCGTGCGCGGTCGACTTGACTTGAAGAACCGCATGGCTGGTGCTGGATGCGTGGCACTTCGACTGGGAAGTGGTTGGTGGTTGGAGATGGTTGCGGTTGACCGGTGTGTGCTCGACTTGGCAAATTGAGAAGTGATGGAGACCGCAGGGTGGCGGCGTGGGTCATGGGCATAGACTGGAGGAGGAGGAGGAGGCGGAGGAGGCGCGGGGGGGGGG
>JAADWT010001101.1:0-11092 GCA_023336285.1 Pythium grandisporangium
GAGGGGAGGGGAGGGAGGGCCAAAGTGAGCCCAAGGAGTCAGCCTGGTGTGATGAACGCTCCCCCATTTTCATCCGTGTCATCTTAAAACCAGACACACGAGAAGGAAAGAACCACCCAACTCATCCGCTTCGAGTACGTTCATGCACCGTGCACACGCGCGCGCGCGAGGGTGACTGCCCGCGGGTCATAGAGGGATGCCCTCTAACGAGCGGTGGTGCTGTCTGTATGTAGATTATGTCTGTGGACGCCGCCTTCGCGAACGCCGGGCAGCAAGTCGGCCTGGAAGCCTGGCGCGTGGAGAAGCTGCAGCCCGTGCGCTTGCCACAGGACCACCTGGGAAAGCTCTACAGTGGCGATAGCTACATCTTCCTGAAGACCCACCAAGGCTCGAGGTACACTACGTGCGAGATGGCGGCATTGGTTGTGCGAGACGAAAATAAGCCGAGAAAACCTGTTGCTCACCATGCGCGGATGTTGGTGTTGGTGTATGTTGGGCAATGAACAGTGGCTTGTCATGGAGCATTCATTTCTGGCTCGGAAAGGAAACCTCGGTGGATGAGAGCGGCGTGGCAGCCTACAAGGCTGTGGAGCTGGATGAATCTCTCGGTGGTAGTCCAGTGCAGTACCGAGAGTGCCAGGGCTACGAATCGGTGCGTGGATGAGGAACTGGGGGGAGGTGGAGGTCTTCCAGATCAAGCGAGTGGCATATTTGTTTCTTTGCTAATGCTGACTTGCCTTTGCTATCCACAGGAGTTGTTCTTGTCCTACTTCAAGAAGACCGGCCTGGAATACCTTGATGGCGGTATCGCCAGTGGATTCAACACTGTCAAGCGTGATGAGTACGAGACGCGTCTCTTCCAAGTCAAGGGCAAGCGTACTGTCCGTGTGGCCCAAGTGGCCCTCAAGAACTCTTCGTTGACGGTGGACGATGTGTACGTGCTTGACGCTGGTCTGGAGCTGTATGTCTTCAACGGCAAGGACGCCAACCGCATGGAGAAGGCCAAGGGTCTCGAATTCGTCCGCAGACTGAACAATGAGTCGCGCGGTGCCCGTGCCAACATCACCTTTATTGATGAAGATCCTGAAAATGAAGCATTTTGGTCGGCTCTTGGTGGATACATCAACGTCACCCGTGTCGGAGAATCCGATGATGCGCATGAACGTATGGCGAAGAAGACTACGACGTTGCTGCGTGTGAGCGATTCTTCCAGTGACCTTCGCGTGGAAGATGTGACTCCGGCGAATGGAGTTCTCACCAAGGATATGCTGAAGGGCGACGATGTGTTCGTTGTGGATGTCGGTGACGTTGTTTACGTTTGGGTCGGAAAGAATGCGTCGCCGGATGAGCGAAAGAACTCTATGAACTGTGCGACATCGTTCATTCAAAAGAGCGGGCGCTCAAAGCACACCCCAATCACACGTGTGGTTGAGGGCGGTGAGCCGCCTGTCTTCCAGGCTCTGTTCAAGGCCTGGAACCCACCCAAGATGCTGGACTTCAGCAGCCGTCCTAGTACCGGTGTTGCGTCGTCCTCCAGCCGCAAGCTGGATGTCAATGCTCTAGTGGCTTCACGTCAGACATCGGAAGATGATGTTGGTGGTGATCCCTCCCAGGAAGGCACGCATGAGGTGAAGGTCTGGCGAATCGAGAACATGGAAAAAGTGGAGGTCCCTGAGTCGCTGTACGGCCAATTCTTTGGTGGTGATAGCTATGTTGTCTTGCATTCTATCGTTCCGGACAGCGGTAAGCCTACCCACATCATCTACTTCTGGCAAGGGCGTACGTCAACCACAGATGAGAAGGCTTCGGCAGCGCTCTGGGCAACAAAGTTGGACGAGGACATGGGAGGATCGCCTGTTCAGGTGCGAGTGGTGCAGGGCAAGGAACCAGCTCACTTCCGCGCTCTCTTCAAGGGCAAGCTGATTATCCACGCTGGTGGCAAGGCCAGCGGTTTCACGAATGTCGATGATTCGGATTCGTACGACACGGACGGTGTGTCTTTGTTCCACGTCAAAGGCACCAAGCCAGAGAACACGGTCGCTTCGCAGGTTGATGAAGTTGCCGCAAATTTGAACTCAGGCGACTGCTTCGTTCTGGTTACTCCGAGGACTGTCTTCGAATGGCAGGGATCTGGTAGCAGCGACGCCGAGAGCGCGATTGCGCACAATATTGCGACGATCTTGAAGAAGAACCGCTCCAGCGTTGCGTTGAAGGAAGGCGATGAACCTGAAGAGTTTTGGGATTTCCTTGGCGGTAAGGCCGATTACCCTTCCGAGAAGGTTGGGTTTGAATGCCCGCACGAGCCTCGTTTTTTCCACTGCTCAAATGCGTATGGGTACTTCCATGCCGAAGAGATCTTCAACTTCTCGCAGGATGATCTCAACGTCGACGATGTGTTCCTCTTGGATACCTACACGTCGTTGTACATCTGGGTCGGTACTGGTGCAAATGAAGCTGAAAAGCGTGAGGCGCTGAAGCTTGCGGACGAGTACCTTGCGGTTGCCAAGAGTGACGGACGCGGTGAAGGTACCCCAGTTGTGTCGGTGCAGTGCGGCAGTGAGCCTGCTATGTTCACGAGCAACTTCTTGGCTTGGGACAAAGGATTCTTTGAGCAGAATGAGTTTGTGGACCCATACGAGGCCCGCTTGCGCAAGCTCAAGGAGGAAAAGGAGAAGAACCGCCCCAAGGATGCGGCTGGCACCATCACCAGTGATGACATTCGTGCTGCTCCTGCGGCTCCTCCCGCACCGGTGAAGGTGGCGGCTACGGGTGGGTCGTACTCGTATGAAGACATTGTCGCCGGTGTTGAGGGTATCGATCTTTCTAAGCGTGAGGTATGATCAAATTATGCTTGGTTTGCTTGTCGATATCATTGGTGGGCTTGTTTGTGTTGATGTTGACTCTTGTGTTTCCTATCCTGTGCAGTCGTATTTGTCTGATGCCGATTTCAGCAAGATGTTTGGCTGCACCAAGGACGAATTTTACAAGCAGCCCAAGTGGCGTCAGCAAGCCAAGAAGAAGGAGCTGAACCTCTTTTAGAGTGTTGTCCTCGCTCACAGCGCCCGCGCTTGCTTTGCTGTTGAACATTGCATGAGATTACTATATCCACCGCAGCTCATTCTTGCGCTCGCTTACAGCTTTCGTTTGTGAACGAATTAAACGCAGACATATACCTTTGTTTCCTCTCTCTCTGTTTGTTTGGGGCATGTGCCTGTTGTTGGCAACAACAGGAGTGAAATGAAATGGGCTAGGTAGGCTCCATAAGGCAAGTTACCCTCCCATGTCATTTTCGCGGAAGTCAGTCAGTCATAGTGCTCGTACATAGCCGAGTTGATACGGTCGTCACTTCTGGATCATGAGTAGAGTTCTATCCTGTACCTTTATTGGCTTCGATCGAATCACCATGGCAAGCTCATCGACTCTGGCGACGACATATCGTCTCGTGGAGCTGCAACAGGAGGCGCTCAAGGTGCAATGCAAGGTGGACGATTTCGACCAGTGGGGGGCCCCCGCGCTTGACCAGGAAGGATACCAAAAGAAGGAGGCGTTGCAGCGAGCGACGGCGCATTCTCAGCGCGGCACCAACTTCTGGGCGCTCGTGGAGCGCACAGCGGCAACCGCGAATGGGATTATAGGGCAAGATGACGACGTGGGCGACGATGACCTGGAGGCGGGAGTGAACAGCATCATTTGCCACTGCGAGAGCCACATGTTTGACTGCGTGTTCCGCACCACGAGCGGTGAGGTGGTGCGTGGGTTCTCTCACCACATTGGCTCCGTGTTCACGCTGCCCGCGCATCGCGGTCAAGGACTGGCAAAGTTCTTCCTTACGCATGTTGCACAGCGCATGGCTAAACGGGGAAATGCTCTCGCTTCCGTGTTATACTCTGACATTGGGCCAACCTTCTATGATCGCCTTGGCTGGCGATGCCACTCATCGACCATGGCCACGCTCAGCCTCGCGGCGCCAAAGAATGCGATCGCTATCCAACAAGTGAACACGGAGGACGATGACGATAGTGGCAACGGCAGTAGGTTGTTCCTGGACGACAAACTAAACGCGTTGCTCGCCGCCGACAATGCCCACTTGATCACCAAAATTGAAGATCTAGCTTTCGCTGCTGGTCGTGAGATCTACGCCACGCTACCTTCGCGCGAGTCGATGGAATGGCAGTTCTGCCTTGGTGTGTTCTATGCCACCATCCGAGGGTATACAGAGATTCCGAGTCAGTGCGGTCTTCACCTTGCGGATGATGCCTTTGTCATCTGGTGCCACAACATCAAGGAATCGACGCTGTACATTGTTCATGCCCGGTTCCCTGCCTCGCAACCGTTGGTGGTGCAGCAACTGCTACGCGCAGCTCTTGTGGAAGCTCATAAGTTTAACCTGGAGTCGGTGGCAATCTGGGATCCAGAGGCAGTGCTCTTCGATGATTTGGTGACTTGCGCAGTGGATGTTGCCAAGTCGGACCGTGAGGATTCGCTCTCGAGTCTAAAGGTGCTTGCGCGTCATGATGGTGGCGCCGCGAACGCCTCGCCTGGGACGCTTCCGCTGTGGCTGAACAACGAGAAGATGGCATGGGTCTAAATGACGTTTTATTGATGGAACGTCGGCATTTTGTCGTACTGGCCGACGAGCCGATCGAGTCCAAGGAGTTTGCATGTCCAAAACACATTTGATAAACGTACGCAGTAGTAGATTGGTTTGACTCACAATTCAAGATACACTAATGCAGAGTTCCCACACTGTTATGGACATGATTGCTACCTTGTGCACCCTACGTACTACACTCAATGGAGGTCGCTTTACAGAGCCTCATTCGCGAAGAACTTGTTAATCATATCGAGTGATGCCGCAGGCTGGTTGGTTGGGACCATGTGCCCAGCCTCGAACACGCGTACAAAAGCGAAATTCTCGAACGAGCGCACGACACCGGCGCTCACAGCTTCGCCATCAGCCGCCAACGGGTCGCGAGCGATAAAGGGCTTCTCTTCGGCCGCATTGAACGCATCCTTGCCCGCCCACTCGAGTGCCTTGACCCACGCCTGGTTTCCCGTCCAGTTGCACACGAGGTCGGCATCACCGGCATAGATAAGCACGCGGATACCATCGTCCAGCATGTCGGCCACATACGTATGGTACGAGAACGACCAATCCCCGGAATCTATGAATGCTCGCTGCACATCCAAATTGGAAACGACCCATTCCGGTACATCAACGCCAAGGAAGTCACGGACAGGGTCCAGCGCGAGGTACTCCTGCAGTGTGCCGAATTCAAAACCGCAGACGGGTATCGCCCCCACCCGTGCACCGCCGTCACATTTCTGGCGAATGTCGTAGCTATTGCGACGCGCGTCCAGGAATGGAGCAAGCAACTTTGTGGCCCAGCACGCCTCGCCATCGGTGCAGGCGGTTCCATTCAACGGCGCAGCCTGGCATAGCTTTGTGATGGCGATGCATTCCTTTTGGTCCTTGCGCATTTGCTCAATCTGCTCCTCTGTCAGCAGCGTGATATTGTACGAATTATCTGCCTGGTCAACGTAGTGGTCGTACTGGATGACCGGGTCGACCAGGCCGTTCCCGATGGCGATGCCCTGAAGGTTGATGTGCTTCGTGGCCTTGCTGGCATTGGCGGCCTGGTTCTGCTGCCAGATGTAATGCGCGGCGCCAGGTACGTAGTGGCCGCCGTAGCTCTCGCCCGTGATGAAGAACTCTCGCCCGTCAAACTCGGGGTGCGTGGCAAGAAAGCCCTGCAGAAACCAGTAGACGTTCTCGCCCACGTTGTCTTCATCCTTGTCACTGTCGGCGGGACTCGTCGAGTACGAGAACCCCGTGCCCGTGGGCTGATCCAGCCAGATCATGTTGGCGCGATTGGACCACGAGTATGCGTTCGCCGTCGTGGTCAGGTCCTTGTTCACTGAGCACGGGCCGTTCTCGGTCAGGAGCGCCGTCATGCTCGAGACGCCCGGTCCGCCCGTGAGCCACAGCACCAGAGGGTCCGTACTTGGCTCATGGGCCGACGCTTCAAACCAGTAGAAATAGTGGTCGTCTTCCTTGTTCGCCAACTTGACGTACCCCGCCTCCTGGCGGCTCGTGTTGCCACACACCCAGCTCTCGTCCGCCGCAGCAGGCGCTGCTGCAGATTCGGTCGCGTCCTTGGCAGATGGCGCAAAGATCAACCAGCCCACGAGACAGACCAGGGACACGGCGACGGCGATCTTGATGAGCCGTGCGCGCGGACGCCGCGTGCCCGGGGCAACACGCGACGGCGTGGCTGCGTCATACAGCGGAGTGCGTTCGTTCGCGTGCATGGCGGCTCTGTCGCGACCGAAACAAAATCGAATGGAATGCAGGTGCTTGGTCTGCTTTGCGGTCTTCTTTCGAAGGCGCACGATGCGAAACATCTACTCGCGCATCATCCGTCAGCTGCCAACTTCACGAGAATTATCCGTAAATGACAAAACCCGCTCTAATACCATCAGTGATTTCAAAAAAAGGATACATTGGCACTGGGAACGCATAAGTCACGCCATGCTTTTGTCTTTTTGCACAGAAGTTCGGTCACTATGAGCAGCAGCAGCAGCTCTTCGCTCGCTGCGCGCTACCGCCTGGTGGAGCTCCAGCAAGACGAGCTCCGAGCGCAGTGCAAACTCGACGACTACGCAGAATGGGGCGCGCAGACGCTGACGCAGTCGGATTACCTGAAGAAGGCTTCTCTCCAGCGCGCCACAGAGCATTCACGCTCCGGATCGACCTACTGGGCGCTCGTGGAGCGCACGCCGTCCCATCGCGATGGGATTGTGGGACAAGATGATGATGTGGGTGACGACGACCTCGTGTCTGGGGTCACGGAACTGCTCTGCCACTGTGAAAGCCACACGTTTGGCTGTGTCTTCCGCACCACCCGAGGTGATCTCGTGAATGGATTCTCGTTCAATATTGGTGTCGTGTTTACCCTACCGACGCATCGCCGACAGGGACTGGCGCGGTTCTTCCTTACGAGCATTGCCGATCGCCTAGCCAAGCGACCGAATGCCGTTGCCTCCTCTTTGTACTCGGGCATAGGCCCTGTCTTTTATGATCGCCTGGGATGGCGATGCTATCCGTCTACGATGGCGACGCTGGAGCTGGAAGCTCCTTTGAATGCAAGTGTGGTCCAAGAGACAGCAAGCGTTAATTGCGATTCTGCAGTGGCGAAATTGTTCCTGGATGAAGCATTGGACGTTCTGCTGGCATCCAACAACGCTCGGATAACAAAGGATCTATCTAGCTCGAAGTATGATGGACAAGCCGTCTTCGCTACTCTCCCGACTAGGGCAGTCATTGAACGGCAGTTTTGTGTGGGCGTGTTGTACGCTGGCGTCAAAGGATTCTTGGACATGCCCACTCAGTGTGGGGTCCAAATCGATCATGACGCTTTTGTCGTATGGTGGCACGATTTTCGCGAATCGACACTGTACATTGCGCATTCTCGATTCCCTCCCAAAGCCCCGTCAGTGACGGTGCGTTTGCTGCGCGCCGCCCTCATAGAGGCACGCAAGTTCGAGCTTGCTTCGGTGACGGTCTGGGACCCACCATCGAGTTTCGTGAATGACGCTGTGAGTCGCGAGTTGAATGTGGTGCATACCCACCGCCAGCACTCGCTGGCAAGCCTAATGGTGTTTGCGCAGCACCATGACAATGGTGCCACCGCGGCAGCAGATATGTTGCCAGCATGGCCGGACAAAGAGAAGGTAGCTTGGGTGTAGTCCAGCTCTCGTATTGACTCACTGTTTCGAAGCCGATGTTGACACGCTCGCTTTCCGTGAGCGCCGGGGCGAGTTTGATGATAATGCAATGTCATACGCATGATTTCTTTATATCTCCATCTTGTTGCGGTCCGCAAGCGCGAAAACCGATTTCCGTGCGCTTCCGCTATCGTGCATCGCGTTGCATGAGCACATGGTGCGTGCAGATGAATGGCGTGCCGGAAATCCATCAAGCAGCAACCTCTCGAGTCGCCATGGACCGATTTTAGCACGCTTTCACTATCGTCCACCGTGTTGGACATGTACACGGTGTCCGTAGATAAATGGCGTGCTTGAAATCCATCAAGAATCAACCTCGCAAATGCACATCGATGCTCGAATCAGATTGCAGACTTCACGTATGAAGTATAACACCGGCCGTATTGACACCTTCAACTACGAGTTGTTAAGCTTACAGAGTGGTGGATGACTGAACGGGATGTCACAGCTTGGCGGGTTGTCGACATCGATATCCTGTGTGATTTCTAAAGTCAAGCGATCGTGGTTGTCCGACACCAAGGGTTTGCAGCCTAGCTTCAACCATCAGTGGCTGATCATTCGGTCCTTCCGACAGGGTCCTCCTTGTCGGCAGGACGGGACAGCATGATGGCCACGATGACCATGACGTCGGAATGGAAGACGGCCGCGTGTGCTGCTTGCTGTCATTTGCAATTTTGCAGCAGCCTCCACATCCGAACCCTTCCTTCGCCAACTTCCTTCGCGGTTGTTTGACTTCAGCGACTCGACTCCTGCTACTTTGTCAACCAACAACTATCATGAAGATTGACGTCGTGCTCGCACTCATCAGTGCTGTTGGAATTTGGGCATCCAATGGAATATGCTTCGTAGAGGCCCAAGGTGTTGCATCTTCGGGAAGCTCAGCCGAGATCAGTTTTGAAGGCGGGGAACAAGTCCAGTTCGGGTCGTTGACGACGCCAGCGTCCAGGGTCTCCGGTTCAGCCGGATCGGGATCAGAATTGGAATCGGAATCGGGGATGGGAGTGGGATCAGGATCGGAATCGGAATCGGAATCGGAATTGGTCTGGGTCGATTTGCCTGTGGAAACGGAGGCACAACTTGATGCCGGCAGCACTGATAGCAGTAATGGCAATGATACCTTCCCCGTCGATGCCCCCGCAACCAACGCGACCAACTCAGGGTCTAATGGCTTTGTCCAAACAGGCAGCGATGAAGCCGTGCCGCCGCCTGCCTCTCTCATGGAACATACAGACGCCATGCGCTCATTTGCCGCACCCAAGTTCATCGATCAGGCTGTGTTCGGCCGCCGGGCCATCCCTACAAACAACTGGTGGGGCAACATCATCGCGCACGACACGAGCAGCACGGTCCAGCCTGTGTGGTCCAACCCCCATTCCCACCAAGTTGTGTTAGACAAGGCTCCATACGGTATCTCGGTCGCGTATCCGTATCGCTATCGGTTCAGTGGTGGGAGCACGGGCAATGGAGACGCCAACCGCTATTATGCCCACGGTCAAGTGCGGGATCTCATGTTTTCGGCCGAATTCCAGGGCCAGCCAAGTTTCCAGGTGGTCGATTGGGCTGACCTCGGTGTGAAGTTGGAGTTCAAGAGCGGCTCGACGATGGCTATGGAGGCGAATCTCGTTAGTGGGATGGCGTACACCACCGTGCGCTACGCTGGCGGCGTCGTCCCCAAGCTGGTTTCGTCCGCCGCGATTCAGAGTGTGAATGGACGCTCGGCCAATGGCCTCGGCTCCATTACTGATTCCAAGTTCGAAATCGTGCTCAACAGCGGGCAAAAGTGGATGCTTTACACGCTGGAAGCGGATGCAACTCGCGACAAGATGGCAACGTTGACTGTCAACGATGGCTCAACGCTCAAGAGCACTGGGCCGTTTGATGGCTTATGGCGTGTCGCGATGGCGGAGGATGCCTCGTGGGTGCCGACGCTGGACAAGCACAAGTCGTGCGTTGTCGAGTCCGCAGCTCTGGAAATCGAGAGTGACACGAAGTACGCGTTTAAGTGGAAGACTGTCGGTGACTGTGCCCATGGTCTGCTTCACTATGCCATGTATCACCAGGCTGAGACGCTGGACACTGCGAGTGCTGACCGCGTGGAGGGTATGTCAGCTCACTCGACCACTCGTGGCGCCCTGCAAGCGTTTGCCACCAAGGAAGGAGCAGTGCCTCCTGTCTGGACGTTCCAGGAGACCCAGCAGGTGGCCGAAGACTTTTACCCCTCGCAGAAGGCTTCTGCCCACATTGTTGCGGAGCAGCGAATCCTCCAGCACCTAAAGGACGACATCAACCGCGAGTGGTCCATCCCACTTGGAGGCAGCTACTACTTCAACGGCAAGGCAGCTCAAAAGTACGCGTCACTGTGCCTAATGGCCAATGATCCGACTGTGACACAGGACAAATCGTTGTTGTCCACGTGCCTAGACAAGCTGCGTGGGGTGATGATGCCGTTCGTGAACAACGCTTGGACCAACAAGCTGCAGTACGACCGTGTGTATGGTGGTATTCTGAGCTCGGAGGGCTTCACCAAGAACGACTTCGGCGCCGATTTCGGCAACACCATCTATAACGATCACCACTTCCACTATGGCTATTGGATTCTAACTTCGGCCATCATTAACCATTTGGACCCGACATGGTCCGAGCTCGGTCGTCTCAACAGCATGGCCGACTGGCTGGCTCGCGACGTAGCCAACTACGACAGCAATGACCAGTTCTTTCCTCGCTTCCGATCGTTTGACTGGTTCCGTGGGCACTCGTACTCGCATGGCGTGACGCCGTTCGCGGACGGCAAGGACCAGGAAAGCACGTCGGAAGATATCAACTTCTCCTATGGCCTGTATTTACTGGGCAAGGCCACGGGCAACACCCAGATGACCACTGTGGGGAAGCTCATGGCTCGAGTGAATGCGCACGCGATCCGAACGTATTTCCTCATCGAAGATGACAGCAGCGTGCACCCGCCTAACTTCCGCCCCAACAAGGTCACTGGCATCTTTTTCGACAACAAGGTGGACTACGCGACGTGGTTCAGTGCCGAGAAATACTGCATCCACGGGATTCAGATGATCCCGATCTCCCCTATGACTGAGTTTGTGCGCTCCAAGACGTTCGTTGCCCAGGAATGGGACGAGGTGTTGGCCAAGACGTCCATCGTGACCAATCAAGATACTGGCAACGCCTGGCTCAGCCTGCTGTACGCCAACTACGCCACGGTGGACAAGCAACGCGCGATGGGGGTTCTACAGAAGGCCAAGATGGATGACGGATTGACCCGTGCCTGGGCGCTCTACATGGCTGCATCCAC
>JAADWT010001102.1:0-11079 GCA_023336285.1 Pythium grandisporangium
CCCCCCCCCCCCCCCCTCGAGACTTCCACGAAATCATCATTACTACCATTGATATCTCTGGAGGAGAGGCTGAGCGAGCGGGTGGTGGTCCACTGTACGACTTGCTGGTACGTGTTAGTTACTACTCGGAGTAAAACGAAATCTTGTTCCCACCTCCGTGACAAATCCGCTTATGTCGGTAAGATACCGAGTACAAATAAAAAGAAGAGAATACATCGACATCTACACACGCACATCTGCACCGATGAGAAAAATCGAGGTCTGCCTCACACGTAGCTCTTAGCTCCATGGATGGCAAGTGAGCCATTTGCCTCCCTTCAAGACGCACCTCTGCTAGCCGATTGAGGTTCACCGTGGTGCACCCGTACCTCGATACTGACGCGCCTACCAAATTGCGCAGATTGGACAGGAGGCCGCTCAAATGCTTCAAACGACACAAAAATGTCCATGATGAATATGTGTGCCGTTTTGCCATGGCAACGTGGCACTGGGCGAGATCTACCTGCTCTCTTGATAAGGGGACCAGTACACAGGGCCATTAATGCACGTGTGCACGTGGGTCAAGTGTTCACGTCATCGTGGACGAATGTACCATTGATCGCACATAAGGACTTCGATAAGGTTCAAACTACGAGGAACAGTTCCACTCTTTGGAAGTCGAGGCAACAATGAAGACTCTACTTACTCAGTACAGTATTACAGCGCCGACCAAGAAAATTCTCAGCAGTGACCCTGTCGGGAAGGTCATGTAGTCGATCACCATTATGGCTCACGAGGGAGCTGTAACGCCACAATCGACACTATCCCGTGAAATGACTTGTTTTGCACACAACTAATCGACCACATTGCGATTTCTCATCATGACCAGCGATATATTTTATGTATTCATTGCTGGGTGAAAAACTGCAAACGACATGATCACCGTATTATAGTCTGTTACTTATCGCGCAATGAGCATTACACTGCATTCATAGTGGAAATTGCACTTTTGTCAAAGATCATTGGCGCCAATGGCGATGAATCAAACAGAAGCATTGGAGGCTCCATCGCTCAAATGGAGCTGTAGCAAATCCATTCACACTTGGTATTTCTTTTCTTCCCTAATCATGGTGGATTGCTGATTCCTAACGTAAGATTGAAAATCGGGGCAACGTCAAATTTGAGGCAGGAATACACTGTAGGAAAAGCAGTTCCTCCCATTCATGTCAGGCGCAGCTCAGCCAGCGGTTGGGCGGGCAAGGAAGGCTCCCAGTACATGAGGGAATCTGCAACGTCGTCTTAATTTTGCATGTGCATGGACCTCACAATCAGCCATGCTCGCCCACCATCTGCTCCACCAGAACATTTGCCAAATGTGGGGGCTTTCTTACTTATTTAGTGAAATGTGGAACCAACTTGACAAATGTGGGGGCTATTTGCTCTGAAGAGGGTCTTTCTTGTCAAAAGTGGGGCCCCTGTACACCATCTCGGTACAAATGTCCAGAAAAGTGTTGCCAACGACAGCGAAGGGCACACAAAAATCACCGCTTCACTTCGCTCCGCTAGAGCGCTCCCTAATCGCAACCTCAGCTCTTTAAGCGCTCAAAGTGGACAAATTTGTCAGAGGTGGGTCTTTCCTGGCATTTTCAAACGAGCCCCCACTTTTTTGAAAAGCCCCACATTTGTCAAGTTGGTTCCACATTTCACTAAACTTGCAGAAAAGCCTCCACATTTGCCAAACGTTTGCTCCACCATCTGCTCAAAGTCAACATTTTGCACAGCCCACAAACTTGAAAGCCAAGTTGAACTGTCGACGAGTATCGCCATTATTATGTGTTTTTCACTGAAATCCCGAATAAATTTAGGGAGGTAAATCGAATACTTAATCTTGGTCGAAATAAAACTTCTAAGTGAGGAAAAGAGATTGAGGGGCTATAATAATTAATCGCATGATTTTTAAATGCTCACGGCAGTTATTAAAATAGCTGCTGAGAGAGGGTAGATCTGCCCGCGCTCACTATGCTCGGTTCAACGTTTTACTTTTATTTCTGCCAGCGACCCACTTTCCGTTACCCGGGATAAAAGATATTCACCCACACCCGAGGTGGGAGTGAATTCAGCACTACACATACTCTAACAATCAGGTCGATGTGGCATCGATCTGATTGCTCCACCGCCGTGGCTGCGATGGTGTAGGAATGACTGTGACGGCGCATCTCTTGTTCTTCCACACACGCGCCACCATGTTCAACTCCTTTTGCGTAATAAATGGCGCAGGGGGAGCGTTCAAGCGGACGATAAGGGGCCAAGCTATCACGCAACCAAGGGGTACCTACCACCATTCCCGCCTCCGTCGCGGTCTCCGATAACATGGCACGGACTGCTTGCGGGTTAGCCCCTGATACGTAGGCAGGGCGGCTTATAATAGCAGCGCTCTACCCCAGCTACTCCTGTCAGCTCACTCTTGGTTTTGCTCGAGCTCCAGCAACACCCTCGTCGTAACTTTCTTCTTCGTCACCATCATGAAGGTCTTCATCCCTTCCTCGCTTCTGCTGGCCGGGCTCGCCACAACACAGACGCAGGCCGCATTCCCGGACAGCGCGCAGCGCATGATCGATGAATCCGTGGACCCATGCGATGACTTTTTCCAGTACTCGTGCGGCAAGTGGATCGAGGAGTTCCCCCTCGCGGAGGACCGTCAGCACTACTCGTTCTCGTTCAATGGCGTGGCCGATGAAGGTGCCGTAGCGATTGATGAGATTATCAAGGAGGACTGGCCGCTTGTCGGTGAGCTCTGGGACTCGTGCATCAACGTGAACGCCAGCTCGGCTGCCGGTGCCAGGCCCCTCCAGAAGGGACTGGGCCGCATCTCGGCGCTGTCCCGCAAGGAAGACGTGTTCAAGCTTGGTGGTGAGTTCTCAGCCGTGGGGCCCAACTTCTTTGCAGGCTTTGGCGTACGTGCCGATGCCAAGGATGCCACCACCAACGCCGTTTACACGGGCGTGGGCTCGATCACGCTGCCGGACAAGTCGTATTACCTGGATGAGGAGGTCTTTAATGGCCTGGAGACCGAGTATCGCACGTATATCAACACGGTGCTCAAGCTGGCCGGTGTGGGCACAGACGGTGGCCAACAGGGTGGCCAGCAGCAGGGCAAGCCCGACCCGGACTATGCCGCCAACGTGATCATTGACCTTGAGAAGAAACTGGCGACCATCCTCCCCACGGATGAGGAGACGGACGGCGCCGAAAGCGTATACAACCCGATCAAGTACAGTGATGCCGTCAAGACGTACCCGCTCACGATTGGGGCCGTGGCCGATGGCCTGCAGCTTCTGGAAAACTCTGCGCTTAGTAAGGAATCAATCCTCATCTTTGATACGCCGGCCTACTACGAGCGTGCCGAGAAACTGATCAGTACCATTTCGGTGAGTGACCTCAAGCTCTACCTGTCGTTCCAATACATCAACTACTACGCGACGTACCTGGGTGAGGATTTTTTGCAGGCGCAGTTTGAGTTTTTCAGCAAGAAGCTCACTGGTGCCACGGCCATTGAGGACCGTGTGCGAACCTGCACGGACGTGCAGGTGGCCATGTTCCCCGACCTGTTTGGTAAGTACTACTTCCTCAAGAAGTTTGACTCGGCCCGCGAGGATGACGTGCGTGAGATCCTGTCCAATTTGCAGGACACCATGGGGGATCGCCTCACTTCGGTGGACTGGCTGGATGACGCGACCCGTGAGGCTGCCGCTGTCAAGCTGGGCAAGATCACCAACCTCATTGGCCACTCGACCCAGAAGAAGGACTACCCGTTCATCCTTGAGCGGGACAACTACATGGGCAACGCCATCGCCATCAGCGCCAACAACTGGCACAACCAACTCGCCAAGATTGGTCAGCCCGTGGACCGCACCGAGTGGGGCATGAGCGCGGCCAAGGTCAACGCCTACTACGAGCCGTCTCAGAACCAGATCGTGTTCCCTGCGGCCATCCTGCAGCCACCGTTCTACCAGGGCAGCGACGTGCACCCGGTGCAAAACTACGGCGCCATCGGCATGGTCATTGGCCACGAACTCTCCCACGGGTTTGACACCACGGGCCGCTCGTACGATGGTGATGGCAACCTGCGCGATTGGTGGTCGGAGCAAACGGCTGTCGAGTTTGAAGAACGCGCGCAGTGCCTCAAGGACCAGTACAGCACGTTCCCCGCGTACGGGGACAGTGGGAACCCCGTGGGCTACGTGAATGGGAACTTTACGATCGGTGAAAACATTGCCGACAATGGAGGCGCCGGCCTCGGATATGACGCGTACCTGAAATGGGCCGCGACTGCGGGCGACTTTGACAAGAAAGGGGTGGAGGATGATGAAGTGGACAAGCTCTTCTTCGTGTCGTTCAGTCAGATCTGGTGCAACAAGATCCGCGACGGCAAGGCCGCGCAACTACTGAAGACGGACGTGCACGCGCCCAAGAGATGGCGTGTCAATGGCGTGGTCATGAACAATGACAAGTTCGCCGAGACCTTCCAGTGCCCCGTGGGCAGCAAGATGAACCCGGAGAAGAAGTGCAAGTTGTGGTAAACAGCAGCACTGACTGGATTGTACATAACGTCAGAGAGGGGAAGGCGTCAAGAGGACTTACTGGAGGTGGATATGCTAGCTTGTTGAGTCCTGTAATGACGAAATCAACGATGTCTGCAAAAAGTGGAAGAAGACTGCATACGTACGATTTATCGTTTTTCTTTTCTTGTCTTTTTTCAGCATGCTTGTGTGTTCCTGTAGTGCAGGCACCGTTGTGTCCACCCATCGAACAACAACCATCAACCACAACTTACGCACATTTCCCAGCACATGCCACTACATGAGGAACTGCAAATGCAAGTGCAGTGGCAAAGTTGATGACATTCTCGGACGCGGAAGTGAGCATGGCCAAGATTTGTCATATTGTGACAGTCCTTGAAGTGAGCACCTTTTGCAAGTATTTGTTTGTACAGTATCCCCAATGATCGATTTAGAAAGGTATAGCATCTTCACCGTCTCATATCTTTCACCAGTAAGTAATACTACCGGTACAACAGCCCATCATACCGGTTTATTTGCGCATCATGCGTTGTGGTGGAGATGATCTCCACTCACAAGGAAGATGAAGCTCCTCATCGCTCGCCCGCGTGGTCACCTCTGCGCGGCGGCACCGCTTCTGCGTCGCCGTGGCGCATCCGCCATTGCCCACCAGCAGGTATACACACCCTCCAGCTGTGCAGCTCATGCCACGATGACTGCAGGCAGGAAAGATCCCACGGCTTATCCATCACGTTGTGTTTTTTGTCGTTATTTCGTGCATTTTGCATTTTGTCATTGGTGGTGTTCTACCACCACTGGGTCTCCTTCCTCCACACCACGCAACGCAAAGCAGGCTCGTTGGTTCTCGCAGCCCAGTCATGACAACAACAGCAACAATAGCAGCAACAAGCCATCCATCTATGATGGCTGGAACGGACTCTCCGAGTTTGCGTATCGCGTGCAGGCGCGGTTGCCCGAGTTTGAGCGCTACCAGGAGGGCAATGTGTTCCCACCGGGTATGTCGCTGCTGGCGCGGTACCTCATGTTTGCGCGCCTGCAGTTACCGACGTCGACACGTGTCGATGCCGTGGAGTTCCTGGGTGGTGCTCAGCATGCCGTGGATTTGGCGCTGCACTGCATGTTCTCGCAGGACGTGGCCAACTACGCGTTTGGCGCCGTGGCCGAGGCACCGGCGAGTGTGAATACTCTACGCCACATCATGTCGCCCATGTGCTTTGACATGTTCTTCCAGGGACTCGTCAGTATGAAGGGCACGATGACCACGATGGAGATGAAGCAGCTGGACATCAAGGGGGCCTATATCTCGGGCGTCGTGTGGGAGAAGCTCACGCTCGCGGATATCAAGCAGCAGGAGAAAGACGATCTCGCGGCCACCCACGCGCTCATTCAGTCACGCCTGATCATGCAGTCGATGGCGCAGTCAACTACGGAGAGCTCTGATATCGGTAGAGACAGCAGCTCCGGTCTTCAGGGGCTCACGGATCTGGACAGTATCGTCATTGAGGCGGAGGATCATGAGGTGGAGGTGGAGCGATTGCGCCTGGACGTGCTGGTGGAATCCACGGAGAGCGTGGCCACGGCCACGGTAGACCAGCCCGAGCAGGTCATCGACCGCAACACGGCTGCGCTCTGGCGCTTCGAGTCCCGGGTCACTCATCCCGATGACATTGACTGGCGCATCCTGACGTTCATGGAACGAGCGCCGCGCCAGTGAGTGAGCAGCCCAGGCACGTCGTACGACAGATATACAGAGAGAGAGACACACACACACAGACACACCGTGAGCTAAAGGAATAGGGGTTTTGCATCTTATCCGACATGGTTGCAGTGAGAGTGAGCCATGCAGATGCAAATAAAAACACTAAACGTAACACCAAGGTGTAACCATCCTAAAGGCTATTCACAATCCACAGCACTTGTGTGTGGTGAGGTCAAACCAGAGGCCCCCACCATTGACCACATGTGTAGCATGAGGTTTATCCAGTCGCCACCTTCCTCATCGACGATTACTTTCTTCACCTCAACTCTGTCTACGTTGATCGCAATAACCCCTCACTGGATGCGGCTAGTCCTACTGCCACTCTGGCATATCCTAGTGCTTGAGATCCGTCTTGAAGTAGCTGTCGTCAAAGTGGTGCAGACGCACGTAGCCGTCTTCAGCCCCGCTCGCGTAGCTCTTGCCATCAGGGTGGAAAGCGATCGTGTTGATAGGGCCGAAGTGGCCCTTGACACGGCCAAACTCTTCCTGGAAAATCATGTGGAAGAAGCGAGCCTCAAACTTGCCGACGCGACCCGAGGTCGTCGTCACACTCATGGCCTCTTGACCACCACCCAGCACCACGTGCTCCATCAGCGGGGAGATCGCGGCCGAGTTGACCGGACGATCCGTCTCGTACGTCTTGAGCACCTTCAGCGTCTCCACATCTAATAACTGGAAAGAAGAAACAGAAAATCCAACATATTTGTCAGCATGTGTAAAATCTGACGATCGACAGAGATAGCCAAGAGGAGAGGAAGGATCAAAAGCCACCAACCTTGGCCGTGTTGTCCTTGGACGCCGTAATGGCCAGCGTCTTGGTCTTGTTGAAGGCCAGGCTCATGATCTCGCCCGTGTGGATCTGGTGCGATGAGATCAGCTCACCCGTCTATCGCCACAACAAATGGGTAAACCAAACCAAAAAGAGTCAGCTCGCGGTGCTTCCCTCCCCCAAACAACCAAAAAAACGAGAAGATATCAAACGCTTTAAACCATACCTTGGGGTCAAAGAGCTTGACCGTGCCGTCACCGCCCGTGGTCAAGATGGCCTTGTTCAGCGGCAGCCAGTAGGCGCCCGTGATACGCCCCTCGTGGCCATGGTTGGTGATCGTCAGGACCGGTTCATCGCTCTCTGCAGAAGAAACAACCCAAACAATCAATCCACAGACACCACTAGTCAGTCACACGCAATGCCCTACCAACAGATCGTGGTTCCCCGACCACACACAGGAACGACACGTACGATCCTCAATGTTCTTGGCCAGCGCGTAGACAAACACGGAGGCCGGCTTGTCGGTAAACTTGTCACAGACCGAGACAAAGTACTCGTCACCCGTGCTAAAGTTGACGCTACGCACGGGGCCCGTGTGCTGAAACGTGAACAGCTCGGCACCCGTTTGCACGTCCCATAGCTTGACCGTGGAATCAGCGGCGGCCGTGAGCAAGTACTCTGAGTGGTAGGACACGTCCATGGCCCAGACAGCCCCCGAGTGGCCGTCGTACGTGCCGAGGCGCTCGCCCGTGTTGCTGTACCACACGTTGGGCTGATGGTCCTTGGCCACGGAGAAGAGCAGGTCGCCGTCGCGGTTGAACTTGATCATCGTGATCGAGCGTGAGTGGCCCTTGAGCAGAATCGGTCGCATGGTGGCGGACGGATGCGGGGGGAATGAAGGGGGCTGACGCAGGAGGGACTTGCAATACACACACACACGCGCGCCTTTACGGTGAGCGACGTGGAGCGTAGAGAGGGGAGGAAAGGAGAGGAGGAGGAGGGGAAGAAGGCCCGTTGAGATGGAAGCGTAGCTAGCACGGGGCAACGAGGAGGTCGCGGAAGATGCTGATGACCCGCGGGGAGAGCGATCGATGGCTTGATTGATCGGCTTCCTTCACCGTGGACAGCTACGACCAACCACAGCTCAGTCACCTGCAATTGCGCAACTGAGCTGATGATGATTGCTAAATCGAGGTTCGAGGGGACGCGAAGGTTGCACGAAGTGGATGGGCAGGGTTTGTTAGCGTTGGTAGATGGCAGGTGTGTTTAATGATAAGGTTCGTAACCACGGACATCATCCTTTGACATGCATGGATGGAGCCTGGAAGCTCGCATTTTACCGATCAGTAGATTGATTACCCTAGAACAAGGGCACATGATGTGGCGGCGAGCGGCCATTCTTCCAAGGCGCCCAGCAGCGCGGCTGTCGCTGGCCTCTCAATGGAAACAGGCTCATGGCTCCGTGGTATTTGGCTGTACACGTGCAATGTCAAGCGACGTGGAAGGCTCGGCGGCGCGCTTGCTGCAGCGCGTGGGGTTGGATCGCCTCGCGCATCAAAGTCGCTTGAAACTGCAGATCCCGGATGCCACGAGCACCAGCATCCGCGTCATTCCCTCGCTGATGCAATCGGATTTCGGAGTGAGCGTGAGCTGCAGCAGTAGCAGTGGAGATACCAGTAGCGTGGGTGATGTGTTTACTGTCCGGGAGGTGCTTGATGACAGCGCTTCTCACGTGTCAGTGGATCCGGTCAAGGCAGTAGAACTCATCAAGGAGGCGAGTGTGCCCGCTGGACTGAGCGACATCGCCGTGGAGATCACAGTGCCGCACCTGATAGACTTGGAGATCAGTGCTGTACGGGGCTCCGTGACTGTGCTGGACAAGATTGAAGGCAACGTGGCCATCTCTCTGGGGGATGGTGATATCCACGTGAACAAGGCGCGAGGCCAACTGATTCACCTCAAGACCAACCGTGGGCGCATCCGTGTGAGGGCATTGGTCGAGGGCGAGCGCGTTAAGCTTGCCGCCAGTGCACTCAACGTGAAGCGCGTGATGGCTGGCGCAACCGAGATCAAGCTCGCCAAGAACGGTGCAGCATCGGAGAGCAACCACTCGGAACTGGGCGCCATTTACTCGGCGCACTGCATGGTTCACGCGCTATCGGGCGGTTCGCTTTCGATTGGTAATATCCACGGCTTCCTGCGTGTCGTGGGGGAAGACATGAGCCGCATCCAGGTCAACAGCATCAATGGAGGCGCGCATATCGAGGACAGTGGTGCGGATTGCCACGTGGAGGCGCACTTTGATGGCTGGCACGAGGATGCCAGCAACAAGATCTTTGTGGGAGGTGACGTGCGTGTCTCGCTGGAGCCATCGGCGCCCATCCATGTGGAGCTGCATGGCCGTCGCATTGCCACCAATGCCTGCTCGTTGCAGGACCAGGAGCTGGACCAACTGGATGATGACTACGCGATCGTCACGGGGGCCGTGCAACCCGCATCTTCATCGGGTCCTACTTCATCCTCCCCATCGCCCTCGTCCTCCTCGACATCTGGGAAGATCAATGTGGGCAGCGCCAAGAACGCAGCGCTTCGTACCTCGTTCTTCGCAGGAGGAGAGACCGAACCAGTGTCCTCATCCTTGTCACCGCTGGCGTCGACCAACGCGGATGACGATAATAAATCGCTGCCGTCATTGCCACGACTGGTTGTGCATGCCTCCAATGGTGATGTCAGTATTGAACAGCTCGACTGGATGGCGCAGCTCAAGCGCAAGCATCTCGCCAAGTAAAACCATAGATCATACCACCCAATAGTGAGCTATATAGGCTTACAAAGAAAGATAAATATTGCGATTTTTTTATCAGTCGCCCCCCTCTCCAACTGACACCATCATCTCGTGGATGGTGCATCGCTATTGAACGGCGGGGGTGGTAATGACGGTGGCGGTGGGGAAGGAGGATCCAAGAAGTTCGTGGCACTGGAAGGAGCACTTGCCATCGACACATCCCCATCCTCGGGGAGATCGTAGCGCCGCATCAACTCCTGTAGTTCCCATGCAAACTGTGTGATACATGACTGCGTAGACCAATGCGCCACCCCCGTGACCACCGCGTCACACAACCGTTGCACATGCGCTA
Source organism: Pythium grandisporangium (assembly GCA_023336285.1). Lineage (NCBI taxonomy): Eukaryota > Oomycota > Peronosporomycetes > Pythiales > Pythiaceae > Pythium > Pythium grandisporangium. The sequence continues at coordinate 10,225 of JAADWT010001102.1, forward strand.
CACCATTCAATCGGCACGCACTGGCGTCCATCGGAAGCCCACCTACTTCTCGATGTCCTTGCTCCTGTGCAATGTCATGACCACCATCGCCGTGTTCCTGGGCCGCACAGAACAGAGGTTCCTGCAAGGGCGAGCGGCCCGCGCGTCGCTCACGCTGAAGGTAGTTGCGGAAATTGTAAATATCCTGCACTTTGACCGGTTTTTCCGGAAAATGTTCCTTCATGCGCTCCACGATCACGCTCGGGCGCACACCACCATCCGTGAGCTGTGCCACGAGCAGCTTCTGCGATGCAGTGAGGCGACGCGCCATGGGGTGACGCGCCAGGTCCTGCTGGTCCGACGCCACGCGATGGTTGTGCGAGCCGTGCAACACCTTGAGCACCCAAGAGGAGTCGGGCAGTCGACGCCCATACAATTGGAACGGACAGTTCTGGCGCCGCGAGCCACTCTTGCGCTGACGATTCACGCCACCGCCGTTGCCATTGACAGTGCCCTTGTCACTGGCATTCACATTGGCATTGGCATTGGTGTTGGTGTTGGTGTTGGTGTTGGTGTCGGTGTTTCCACTGCCATTGCTACCACCCGCACGAGTGCATCGGTATGTGCCACCAAGATCGCAGCGCAGCCATACCTGCCCGCGCGGCACGTTGGACTTGCGGATCACCACGGCATAGCCGCCCTGCGAGACGCTGAACTCGCGCACGTACGCCAGCAGCTCCTCGCGCGTGGCAAACCGTGTGCGCTGCGGAAGCAGTGGTGACGGCGGCTCTTCGGTGAGATCGGATGGCGGAGACAGAGAGCGTGTGGATGGCTGCAGAGTAGATAAAGGTGGAGGAAGAGGAGGGGGGGGGGGAG
>JAADWT010001103.1:0-11073 GCA_023336285.1 Pythium grandisporangium
GGGCGCCGGCAAATCCAGTCTCACGATGGCGCTCTTCCGGATTAATGAATTGGAATCGGGTCGCATCACGATCGATGGCATCGATATCTCGACTATCGATTTGCATACGCTGCGATCTCGTATGTCCATCATCCCGCAGGTGCCAGTGCTGTTCAAGGGATCCATGCGGGCTTACATGGATCCATTGGAGGAGTACAGCGATGCCCAGATCTGGCAGGCATTTGAGCATGTCGGTGTGAAAGCCATGATCACCGGTTTGGACGGCAAACTCGAACATGAACTGAGCGAGAATGGTGAAAACTTTAGCGTGGGGGAGCGCCAGCTACTCTGTCTTGCTCGTGCCTTGCTGTGTCGTTCGCGTGTGGTGGTGATGGATGAAGCGACGGCGGCTATCGACGTGGCGACCGAAAAGATGCTGCAGGCCATGATCCAACGGGAGTTTGTGGACGTAACGGTGCTAACGATTGCTCACCGCCTAGCGACGGTGCTGGAATCAGACCGTGTGTTGGTCATGCAAGATGGTGTGGCAGTGGAATTAGACACCCCGACACGGTTGGCTAAACGCGATGCCGGTGTGTTTCGTGAGCTGTCCCGTGAGGGAGGCTACCTAGAGGACCTGTTGTCGTAGAACCCCATGATGCAATGAAAGGCTGCTAATCCACATGGGTGTAGAGGTGTATATGCATGGATTACGCGCTTGCTGATGTTAAGATAGACGTTTCTATTGAGTTCAGACGCATCGAGTTCAGTAACGAAATAGATTCCGTTTTCCGGCGCTAGGAATCAACGGCTGCCATGCAAGAACCGAAAGGTCACAGACATTATTGAAAGCCATTAGCCAAAGCCATAAGATCCTTGCGAAGAGTCTTGTTTGCAGTTCATGCCGTCCACCTAGGCGACTCTGGATCGCGCCTCTTCATCTCAGTTATCCAGCGAGCCCTTGCGATTTGTATTTCTTCCCGTACTTTATAGATACGTACGCCAATGCGATCCACTCGGATATTGAAAAGGCGTCCATTCCGATTTACCCCCAGCAGACTGTGCTCTAGGCTAGAGGTGTGAGCATTCCGGTCACTCCGTAATGGCATCGCTGCGTAAAGGTGCGCTTCTTGGAGATGGCACCATCCCACGGGTCGAGTATGCCACGCTGGGCAGTTCACGCTGCGACGAAGATGCCAATGATCGGTCAGTAGCGAAAGGTGGCGTGGCCCCGTCGTGGTTGACAAGGCTCGTGTTCGGCCATGCACGCCCTTTACTCGATGTTGGCTATTCACGACAGCTTGATGCCAACGATCTCTGCCAGCTTGGGGGCAAGAACCAAACCAAGGTGGCGTACCAGTCATTTCTGCGTTCGTACAAGCAGCAGCACCATTCCATGGGGCGCGCCATGGCGGTATCGTACGGGTTGGATATGATGGCTTGCTGGCTCGGTTCATTCGTGACCACAGCTTGCACAGTCTTCGCCCCCATCGTGTTGCAGCACGTGGTCGCGAAATTCGATCGCTCTGAGGTGGATCTCCACGAACTGATGCCATGGCTCGGGACACTTTTCCTTTCGCGGATCGTAAACTTGTTATGTGAATCCCACGTCAAGTTTCACGTGGAACTAGTACTCATGCGACTCGCAGTGTCGCTAAAGAGTCTGATTTTTGAAAAGGCAATGCGTCGAAGCATGGCAAGCAAGCGAAACAGCAGCGTCGCCGATATCTCGAATCTCTTCACGGCCGACATGGATAGTATTCTCTTGGCTGGCATCAATAGCAGCGCTGTGTGGGTCATGCCGATCCAGATTGCTGTCGTCACGTATATGCTCTATCTTATTTTGGATATCGCTGCATTTGCTGGCTTGGGTATTATCCTGCTCTCGATGCTCCTCAATTATCTCGTGACAAAGGGTTACATGAGTGCATACCGAAGGATCATGACTTTGAAGGATAATCGCATGGCAGTGATTAAAGAAGTGTTTGGTGGAATCCAGATCATCAAGTTCAACGCGTGGGAAGCTCATGCCGTCGCACGTATTCGCCAATGGCGACGGAAGGAGATTCGCGCCATCACCAAGTACATGTACATACTCAGCACGTCGGTATTTCTCTTCTGGTGCTTGCCGATCTTCGTCTCTGCCACATCATTTGCCGTGTACACGCTTGTGCTGGGCAAAGAACTCACAGCAACTAAAGTCTTCACGGCCTTGGTGCTCTTCAACACACTTCGCGAACCACTTCGATCATTTCCCGATGCCCTGCAGAATATATTACTTGCCCGCATCTCACTGCAGCGGATTGAAAAATACTTGGCAACTTCTGAAGTGCACCCAGAGCGTATCGCACGAGACGTCCAGAACTACGCGGAGAACGTGATGATTTCGGTGGAGCACGCGCAGTTTACTTGGAAACCGTCAACCCTCGCGATGGATGGTATCTGTCATAGCCCTACTTCCCGTCCTATTCTGCAAGACGTCGACTTGAAGATTTACAAGGGGGACTTTGTGGTGGTGCATGGAGGCGTTGGCGTCGGCAAGTCTTCGCTGTGTGCCGCCCTGCTAGGCGAATTGCCCAGTACGCGTGGTAAAGTGTTTGTGCGCAGCGAAAGCATCGCCTATTACTCCCAGCAGCCTTGGATCCAAAACATGACGATCCGTAACAACATTCTCTTTGGTCTACCGTTTGATGCCAGGAAGTACGAACGCGTGATTGACGCATGCAGTCTCTCGAAGGACCTCAATCAATTGCCAGAGGGAGATGCGACCGAGATTGGCGAGAAGGGGGTCAACCTCTCCGGTGGGCAGAGGGCGCGAGTGGCACTTGCCCGAGCCTGCTACTCGGATGCTGAGCTCTATATCCTTGATACTCCGTTGGCAGCTGTGGATGCTGTGGTGCAATCCGAGATTTTCAACAAATGCCTGTGCATGCTGTTGGAGAGCAAGACGGTTATACTGGTAACACATAATCAAGACGTGATTGAAGCCGAAGCTGTAAATTGCAAAGTACGCATTTCGCCCAGTGGAGTTGTCACGGTGACGCGCAAGCAGGGAACCCCACCAAGGAGATCATGTGCTACAATGCAAGCAGTAATCGCGACGGTGGATACGCCAACTAGTGATCTAATTGATGGTGACAAGCCCGATGCCTCGCTGCTCATCGTACCTAGTGCGTTCGTAGCTGAAGAAAACCGCGCTGCCGGACGTGTATCAAGTGATGTCATCAAGGCATACATCCAAGCCGCAGGCGGTTGGAGGGCCGGGATCGTATGCATCACCATTTCAGTATTCTGGCAGTGCTTTCAAGTTGGTAGCGACTTTTGGCTGAGTCATTGGACGGAAGCAACGCGGGGTGTCAACCAGAACGCGATGGTCAAGAAAAACATGACCGTGTACGCGCTGCTGGCGTGCTCCATGGCCGTTCTCGTGCTGATTCGCTGCATAGTGACCGCCATCATCAGTGTGAAGGCATCTCGCTTCTTCTTCGACGAGCTTACAGACTCATTGCTTCACGCGCCAATGCGTTTCTTTGATGGCAACCCCATCGGACGCATAATTAATCGCTACTCGGAGGATATTTCTACGATCGACTTCCGACTCACTTTCGCGTTCTTCCGGGTAATCCTTTCGACGATTATCCACGTCGCACAATTCTGCGCTACTTTATACGTGGTGCGATATGCAGGCGTATTGGTTCTACCATTAGGATACCTGTATTTCCGCTTGGGTATGTTTTACGTGGCCACGTCGCGAGAGATCTCACGTCTGCTCAAAGTCTCCATGTCCCCCATCTTGAGCCACGTTTCCCAGTCGGAACAGGGCGTGGCATTACTGCGCGCCTTTGGCACTAGTTACGTGGCCCGCGCTGTGCAAGCCAATTTCTATCGCATTGACGCCAATAATCGTGTCTGGTTTGCGCAAATACTCGTGAATCAGTGGTTTGCCGTGCGCGTGCAGATGATTGGCTTCGCAATTTTAGTTTTGGTTATATCGAGTCTGATCTTGCTTCGAGAGTATTTGACGCCGGGGCTCGTTGGACTGGCGTTCATGTATGCAGTGAACATGGATGTGTACGTGGGTAACGTTGTTCGAAATTTCTCGGCATTGGAAGTCATCATGGTGAGTCCGGAACGTGTTCTGGAGTACGTTGGTATTCCACCAGAAGGAGGAATCAACATAGCTCGCCAACTGCCAAGAAGCGATACTGAGTGCTGGCTTCAGCGCGGTTCCATCTCCTTCGAGAACGTCGTCTTTGCATACAAGCCTCAAGGCGACCCTGTCTTGAAAGGAATCTCGTTCAACATCCAACACAACGAGAAGATTGGCATCGTGGGGCGCACAGGCGCCGGCAAATCCAGTCTCACGATGGCGCTCTTCCGTATCAACGAAGTTGAATCAGGTCGCATCGTCATCGATGGCGTCGATATATCAACGGTCGATTTACATACTCTACGCTCTCGTATGTCCATCATCCCACAGGTGCCAGTGCTGTTCAAGGGTTCCATGCGGGCTTACATGGATCCATTGGAGACGTGCAGCGACGTTGAGATCTGGCAGGCGTTTGAGCATGTTGGAGTGAAGGACATGATCGCAGACTTGGACGGCAAACTGGACCACGAGGTGAGTGAGAATGGCGATAACTTCAGCATCGGAGAGCGTCAGCTGCTCTGTCTTGCCCGAGCGTTATTGCGGCGTTCCCGTGTGGTGGTGATGGATGAAGCAACCGCGTCAATCGACATGGAGACGGAGAAGAAGTTGCAAACCATGATTCAGCGCGAATTTGTAGATGCGACGGTGCTAACCATTGCACATCGCCTGGGCACGGTGATGGAATCGGACCGTGTGTTGGTAATGGAGGATGGTGTTGCAGTGGAATTAGACACCCCAAGGCGGTTGGCAAGGCTCGAGTCTGGTATCTTTCGCGAGCTGGCTCGGGAAGGAGGATATCTCGCAGAGCTTTTGTTGGAGGCATAAGGAACCTAGCAAACAGCGCATGGGCTGCTGACAACTGCCCTTAGAATACCTGGTCTAATTGTATTCCTTTTGAAAACCAATCGAAGCAGAGCGGGTGTGGTTGTTAGAGGGTTCATTTCAGCATTATTGGTGGGCGTTCATGCACTATACAGTAGCTAGTATATTGAGGACTGAACCCATCGAATCGTCCAGGCGTCACCGTGAAACCACTAGAATCTTCTTTGAGTAGGAATATGGCTCACCAGCGCTCGTCCTCCGTGTTGGTACAAGTTGGCTCCACCTTCCTGCCAGAATACGAGCTCATTCGTCGCACATTTACCATTTCATTACCCCATTTGCGCCAACACCGTGTCTGTCACAATGACACTGACCAATAAATCCCTGTTACTTGCATCGCCACCCGCTACGTCGGCCGGGTACGGGACACTGAGCAGTTCTCACCTCGACGATGCACGATCATGCGTGGCCAGTTCTGCACCGCCGTCATGGCTGGCACGACTCGTATTTGGCCATGCTCGTCCTTTGCTGGACGTCGGCTACAAACGGCAGCTAGAGATCGATGACCTCTGGCACCTGGCGGGCAAGAACCAGACCAAGACGGCGTACCAGTCATTCCTGCGGGCGTATAAACAGCATGACCGATCTGTGGAACGTGCACTACTTGCAGTGTACGGGCCCGACATTATGTTGTGTGGGGTTGGCTCGTTTGTGAACGCGGCCTGCGCAGTCTTCGCCCCCATCGTGTTGCAGCACGTGATTGAACAGTTTGACCGCACGGAGGTGGATCTCCCAGAATTGATGCGGTGGATTGGAGCGTTCTTCCTTTCTCGAATTGTGAATTCGCTCTGTGATGCGCATGTCAAGTTTCACCTAGAGCTAGCGCTCATGCGGCTCACGGTGTCGCTAAAGAGTCTGATTTTTGAAAAGGCAATGCGTCGAAGCGTGGCAAGCAAGACGAACAGCAGCGTCGCCGATATCTCGAATCTCTTCACGGCCGACATGGATAGTATTCTCTTGGCTGGCATCAACAGCAGTGCCGTCTGGGTCATGCCGATCCAGATCGCTGTTGTCATGTATTTGCTCTATCGCGCTCTGGATGTCGCGGCATTTGCTGGCTTGGGTATTATCCTGCTCTCGATGCTCCTCAATTACCTCGTGACAAAGGGTTACATGAGTGCATACCGCAAGATCATGATCCTCAAAGATCGCCGCATGGCGGTGATCAAGGAAGTGTTCGGTGCCATCCAGATCATCAAGTTCAACGCATGGGAAGCTCATGCCGTCGCACGTATTCGTCGATGGCGACGGAAGGAGATTCGCGCAATCTCCAAGTACATGCACATACTTGGTGTGTCGGTATTTCTCTTCTGGTGTTCCCCCATCTTCGTTTCCGCTACGTCATTCGCCGTGTACATCCTTGTGCTGGGCAAAGAACTCACCGCCGCTAAGGTCTTCACAGCCTTGGTGCTTTTCAACACTCTTCGCGAACCACTGCGATCCTTTCCTGATGCGTTACAAAACGTCTTAATGGCCCGCGTTTCTCTTCAGCGCATCGCGAACTACTTGGCAACAAATGAAGTGGATCCCGAGCGTATCGCGCGAGATGTCTGGAATTACTCGGAGAACGTGATGGTCTCAGTAGAGGACTGCGAATTTGCGTGGAAACCTCTCGTCTCCTCGAACGATGTCGGCTGCGTTAGTCCTTCTTCCCGTCCTATACTACAAGATGTCAACTTGAAGATTTACCAGGGTGATTTTGTCGTGGTACATGGGTCCGTGGGCACAGGCAAGTCGTCACTGTGTGCCGCTCTGTTAGGCGAATTACCGAGAACGAGCGGTAAATTGTTTGTGCGCAGCGAGAGCATCGCCTACTACTCCCAGCAGCCCTGGATCCAAAACATGACGATTCGTGAAAATGTTCTATTTGGCCAACCTTTCAGTGCCAAGAAATTCGACCGCGTGATTGATGCTTGCGGTCTCGTGAAAGATCTCGATCAATTGCCAGAGGGAGATGCGACCATGATTGGCGAGAAGGGGGTCAACCTCTCGGGCGGGCAGAAGGCTCGGATCGCACTCGCCCGAGCATGTTACTCGGATGCTGACTTGTATATCCTCGATTCGCCCCTGGCAGCTGTGGATGCGGTGGTGCAGTCCGAAGTTTTCAACAAATGTCTGTGCGTACTGTTGGAGACGAAGACGGTTGTACTGGTTACGCATATCCAGGACGTGATCAATTCCGAAGCTGCAAATTGCAAGGTGCACATATCATCAAGTGGTATCGTCACGGTGACGCGGAAGGAGTCAACGCGATCACGGAGCTCATTCGCTGTCTTGAAACCAGAAATCAAAAACGAAAATATGAATGAGGGTGGCGGTGACGGTGGCGGTGCGACATTTGACGGCAATAAGACAAATACATCGCCACTTGTGATGCCTGGGGCATTGATCGCGGAAGAAGACCGTGCGGCTGGGCGGGTGTCAAACGATGTTTTCATGGCTTACGTACGTGCCGTGGGTGGCTGGAAGACCGGGGTCGTATTTGCCACCATTCTTATGGTTTGGCAATGCTTCCAAGTCGGGAGCGATCTCTGGCTGAGCCACTGGACTGGATCAAAGCGAGGCGACAGCAGGAATACCAGGGACAAGGATAACATGTTCGTCTACACGCTGCTGGGGTTTTGTATGGCTATCCTCGTGTTCATACGCTCTGTGCTGACGGCCTTTGTGAGTGTGAAGGCGTCTCGTTTTCTCTTCGATGAGCTTACCAATTCGTTGCTTCACGCGCCATTACGGTTCTTTGATGCCAACCCCGTTGGACGTATCATCAATCGTTACTCGGAGGATATTTCCACCGTAGACTTTCGCCTCGCCTACGCGTTCTTTGGCGTGATGGTCTCGCTGACAATCCACGTGGCGCAGTTTTTCGCCATGGTGTACGTGATTCGATATGCAGGTGTGCTAGCACTACCACTGGGGTACTTGTATTTCCGCCTGGGAGTGTTTTACGTGACGACATCGCGAGAAGTTTCACGCCTGCTTAAAGTCTCGATGTCCCCCATCTTGAGCCATATTTCGCAGTCTGAACAGGGCGTAGTGCTGCTGCGCGCGTTTGGCGCAGACTATGTGACTCGTGCCATGCAAACAAATTTTGATCGCATCGACGCCAATAATCGCGTCTGGTTTGCGCAGATACTAGTGAATCAGTGGTTTGCTGTACGTGTGCAGATGGTTGGCTTCGCGGTATTGGTTTTGGTGGTCTCGACGCTCATCGCTCTCCGAACGTATTTGACACCAGGGCTCGTTGGCTTAGCCTTCATGTATGCAGTGAATACGGATATCTACGTCGGAAATCTTGTTCGGAACTTCTCGGCCTTGGAGGTCACGATGGTGAGCCCCGAGCGTGTTCTTGAATATGTTGGCATACCACCAGAAGGAAGAGAGACGACGGGCTCTGACCGCCAACTGGTAACCAGCGATACCGAGCATTGGCCGCAGCGTGGTTCCATCTCGTTCGAGAATGTGGTGTTCGCATACAAACCTGGTGCTGAACCCGTCTTGAAAGGACTGTCCTTTGTTATCCAGCACAAGGAGAAGATTGGCATTGTTGGTCGCACGGGTGCCGGCAAATCCAGTCTCACGATGGCGCTCTTCCGGATTAATGAACTGGAATCGGGTCATATCATGATCGACGGTGTCGATATCTCGACTATCGATTTGCATACGCTGCGTTCCCGTATGTCCATCATCCCACAGGTGCCAGTGCTGTTCAAGGGGTCCATGCGGGCTTACATGGATCCATTGGAGGAGTACAGCGATGCCCAGATCTGGCAGGCGTTTGAGCATGTCGGTGTGAAGGAGATGATCGCAGACTTGGACGGAAAACTGGATCATGAGGTGAGTGAGAATGGCGATAACTTCAGTGTGGGCGAGCGTCAGTTGCTCTGTCTCGCACGTGCTCTGCTGCGTCGCTCTCGCGTGGTAGTGATGGATGAGGCGACGGCATCGATTGACATGGTGACAGAGAAGAGAGTGCAATCAATGATCCAGCGGGAGTTTGTGGACGCGACGGTGTTAACAATTGCGCATCGGCTCTCAACAGTGCTGGTATCAGATCGCGTTTTAGTGATGCAGGATGGCGTTGTAGCTGAGTTTGACACGCCCAATCAGTTGGTACGTCGCCCAGGTGGTATCTTCAAGCAGTTTGCTAAAGAAGGCGGTTATCATGGGCAACTTCAACAATAAAGAGTTTCACTTGGTTATGAAGGTCTTGTGGCGTGCCTAGAGTTGTGATGGAGCGTGGTCGTACCGAAGACACTTCATGCGCTAACGGAATGCATACCGTACAGAGCGTCAGGTGTAGTGTGCTCCATTTGCGAGCCACTACCACAGAGAATAGGAGGCGTAGGAAGAGGCGAGGACCTCTTGGGTGACCTCGGAACTTCAACTGAATGTATCCTATTTGTCAAACTAAACTAATACATGTAATTGTGTGCGCAGCAACAAACTTATCCGACTCATTGCTGGGTACGATGGATCGGATAAGTTTGTGGCTGGCTACGAATCGTAGCGGATCCCAAGATTTCATTTACACAAAGGTGGGCATGCATCCTCCTGTATGCATTGTTCCATGTGATAACGGCGCATGCAAATTGTGCATGTAAATTGTCGTTTGGCCATTTCCTGATTTCCCCGCAAGCTCATGCCTGTCGCATTGCCCACACGATTGGACGATCACAGCGTCACAAAATTTATGTTTGAGAGCTTCACATTGTTTTATTTTGGAAAATGTATCATATTGTATCTTGAAGTACGAATACCCCGCGTAAATCAATTGAAACTCACCTACCGATCCGACTGACCGGTGAGACCTTGCGCGGAAAAGAGCTCCTCGCACAAAAAAGAGAAAAAAGGGAGACCTGGTAACCAAGCGCATGAACAGGGCGGAAGGCGTGTGCCAACCGTGTGGCGCTGTCCGGTCATTGCCGGCTTGGGCTTGAGCAGACCCACGTCACTCCTGTTGTGTCAGACGAGTAACCGGCGGGCATGCCTCACACACCTCACATCGGGAATCAGACGACACGGCTCAGAGCGTGTTCCCTCTTCCTCTTCATTTGCCGCTCCTTCTCCGCGCCGCTCATCCCCACTTCGTTGCCCACCCACACAGTCAGTTCCGCCCTTGGGCTTTGGCCAAGATTACGCTCAATTAAGACGGCTACAGTATCGTACAGTACACCAGCAGTCAGCGGAGGGAGCTGGGTGGGCAGCTTGAGTTTGGGGCGCTGGCAGCGGAATCGATACAATATCAATCATTCCCACGCATCTGCGCTACGCAGACTTCCACGGACGCCAACGCCTTTCGTTCGCAAGCGCAAGTCGCCATTTTTTTTTCCGTGGAAGAAACCAAAATATCATATTGCTACATCATCGCCTCAAGGTGTACTCCTCACACTTCCACACGCGCCAAGTCAACCTCTCGTCTCTACCAGCCGCACGTCGTGCGAGATTACCCACGCCACAAGCGCGCAGGCCACCATTGAGAGCCCGCGGGCGCACGTACCTCCCGTCGTCCCAATCGTCGCCATAGCTGCAAAAACCACGGAAGGATCACAGCGCCCAGAACGCAGCCGCCCGCTCAGAAGCGCAGAAAGAACCAGCCGAGCAAGCCACGACGTCGGACCACGTACGGGTCCGCCTCTTGCTCCCAGTGTGCTGACGGCTCGAAGCTCCAGGTGCCAGGCTCCAGTCGGTCGCTGCCTATCACACCGAACGCTAGTGGCATCGATTCGGTTCGCTGATTCCCCTCGTGGACCTCACGAGCCGATCGCATCCGCTTGCGCTTACCTGTGACCGATTGATCGCCAACGGCACTCGCTGCCTTACCCCCACGTTGCTACCGCAGAGCTCGTCCTCTGCTGCTCGTTCGATCGAATCTGGAATCCGGAATCGATCGTCGGAACGCAGACGGAAGACGGCAGATCGCAGAACGCCGCCCATCGCTCACAGCGCATCTCCATCGGGTTATCCATCTACCCAATCATCCATTCGGCGCTCGTCTGGATCAGAAGTTCGGGTACGTTCCTGTGCTTCAAGCTGGACCTGCCCCCCCCCCCACCCACCGA
>JAADWT010001104.1:0-11073 GCA_023336285.1 Pythium grandisporangium
CCCCCCCCCCCCCCCACACACACACCCAAAGAGAAACACAGAGGCAACCCAGCCAGCCACGTCAACTCACAACGGCGCCTTACACACACGTTCTTAACGGCCACGAACGACCCAGGTCCACTGTCCCAGCCCAGACCGACTGGGACACGCCCTAGACTGACCCTAGAGCCCTGATCTCAGATCCTAGACCCCAACCCAAAACATGGGGCGAATTCCTAGGCATTAATTATACTGAGGTGGCGTCGTCTCCTCTTCCTGCGTCTTGGAGCCCTGTGCAATGGCTTCCTCTCGGGTCTTGCTGTGCGATTCCGAGGTCACGCCCATGTCCTCCGAACTCGCTGGCTTGCTGGGTGCTTGGGCCGCCGCATCGTAATCGGGACCGGGGGTGCACTGCGCCGCCTTCTTCTCGGTTTCCTCCACACCACCGAGCTGCCGCTTTGTCTCGGCCTGCCCAAACGCGGTCTTCTTCCATTCTTCTTCAAATTCCTCGGCGCTGCCGGAAGTGCAGATCGTCTTGTGCTCACCCGGGTCCTCGGCCCGCGCACGATGCCACTCCGATTTGAGCCGTTTGCCATCAATCTCCCGCTCGTGGATAGCCTTGAGCTGCCCCGACGAGTCCTCGTACCGACGGCGCGTGCTCAGTACGCGCTGGCCCTTCTCGTCCAGCAGCACGGATGACGAGTACGAGTACGACGAGTACGATTGGTTCGGCTTGACTCGCCAGCCCTCAGTCGTGGCCTCCGTCTCGGGCTCGGATTTACTCTCAGCCTCGCCCCGACCCTTGGTCGGCAGCTCCTTCTTGTCTCGCTTTTGCTCCTGCTCCTGGAACGCTCGGCGTTGCTCACGGTGCGTCTCCATGATATCGCGATAGAATTCGTCGCCCTCCAAAGGCAGGTGCGGCATGAATGGGGCCGAGAACCCAAAGGGACCACCAAGCAGATGCGTTGTGGCGCGCTCCAGCTCCATCAGCGACTGCTCCGCCGCCGCCATGGGGTGCCACAGGGACGGCCGCACGTGATCCCACACCGAGTACGAGCGGTGCGTTGGTGGTGGTGGTGCCCACACGACCTCCGACTTGACAGGCACCGATCGTGCGACGGCTCGCGACTTCACCCGACAGGACAAGCGGTTCGCTCGAGACAGCATCCTGTGAGGGTCTTCGTCCTGTGTGCTTTGCTTTGGCGTGCAGTGAGTGAGTGGCCAGAAGATTGCGGAATGACTGCAGCTCCATGAGAGAAAGAGGAGAGCGCAAGCTGGAAGTCGCCTGAGACCAGGCATCTAAGCATCCAACTGACATGAACAACAATGCCAACGGTACTAACTAACTAAGCCTTCTCCTTCACGGTACGAGAGGGAGATAAACCGTCACAGAGACATACACGTGACAGTTGAACAAAAGAGAATGGTAATGGCATTTCGTTTTGTGCACCCACATCCATTTACGATATCTACTGTAGAGGATCTATCGACCAGTGAGGAAGGGACAAGGAACTCGACAAGCAACCTGGTCTTCTCTGGTCTCTGCCGTCCCCATTGCCACTCGCCCACTCGCCCACACAGCGCCCACGCGCTGCACTTCCCACCTTCATACTTCCACGCTCAACGCCGTTCATCCAATACACCTCAGAGCCCTCCCCCCCCCTTCCTTCCTCCCGTACGACACGAATTCCTACGTTCCAGTTGCCGTCTCTTGTCTCGTTCGCCACGCGTAGGCCTGACTGAGCATTCACACATAACCTTTCGTCCTCGCTTCTACCACGCACGTCCTGATTGCTGCCCACGGGTGGGTGGGGTGGCATGCTGCTGCTGCAACAAGCCTCCAGCCATCAACTGACCTGACTGACTGGGGAGGTTCGTGAGCTCGACAACTGGGTGATTATAGTCCCTAACTGGACTGGAGTGGCTGGGAAGGCTGGCTAGTTGGCGAAGTGGCGCGCGAGCAAGCAGCGTCGTTGGCTTACGCCGCCATCAGTCCGTTTCCGCAGCTTCGGCAGAACCGTGCAACATCCGGGTTCTGAGTGCCACACTCGCCACACAACCCGGCGGGGCGCTTGTTCTTTTCCTTCTCACGGGCCATGGCCAACGCGCGTGCCCGGGCGTTTTCAATGTCACGCTCCTTTTCTCGAGCACGCGCCATGCGCATCCGCTCTCGCTCACGTTCCTTCTCGCGGCCCATGGCCTTGGCGCGTGCCCGCTCCAGCTCCCGTTCCTTCTCCTTCTCCCGTGCCATGGCCATGGCGCGGGCCTTCTCACGCTCCTGCTCACGCTCACGCTCTCGTTCACGCTCCCGCTCCTTCTCCTTCTCACGCTCCTTGGCCAGCGCTGCGGCGCGAGCCTTCTCCTTGTCCATGGACGACTTTTGCGACGACGCGCCATTGCGTGAGCGTGCGCGCTTCTCTGGTGGGTGCTCGATGAGGTACGAGCCCGGCACATAACCTCGGCGGCCCTGTAGTTCCACGAGCCACCAGCCATCGTCATCCTTTTGCAGGATCGTAACCTGCTGACCAGGCTTGATCGTGAGCTGCGTCTCATCCTGAGCAGCAAAGTGATACCCGACGGTACCCAAGATGACGGCCGCGGGCTCACTACGCAAGTAGCAGAAGAACAAAAGAACGAACGAAAGAAAGAAAAAAACAGACACAGAGAGAACGAAGGAAGGTATCGTTAGATCGACGAATGACCACGGCTCTTGTCTCAAAACTAAACACAGCAGAGAGAACCGAGAGATGGGATACGTACGGAACAGCAGACGCAGCCGCGTTGGCCGTGATGGCCGAGTGCTTGCACTGGGCGCACACAGCCTGGCCCTCGTGCTCGAAGAAGCTCTCTGCATGGGATTCGGATTCAGATTCAAATTCAAATAGGATCAACCATGCATTCCCTCATGGTCAGCAAGCAGACAAACGTAATAGTGGCGACAAGAAGCCCAGGATGACCCAACAGTTGAACGTACCGGACAAGGACGCATTACACTGGTAGCACACAAAGCAGTCCGGGTGGTAGAGGCTGTCGAGTGCCTTGACCACTTTCCCCTTGAGGATCTGCTCGCACCGACAGCAGCGCTTGCCAAATCGGGTCTGGTAGCACTCCTGATGGAACGCCTGCGAGCGCAATAACCACAATACATACAGAGAGAGAGAGAGTTACTACGACTGACAGCTAGCCAACGCCTCCAGTGTCGAGCTCCCCCTCCTTCGACACGTACCATGTCGTCCTTCTCGGCATATCCGTCGTCTTCCGCGATCACGCGGCGGCAGTGTCCACACTTGAAACACTGTGCAACACAATCAAATCATATACAGCATGCCATCCGTCAGTGCCCCCTGCCCGCTCGTTCAGTGAATCACCACTCGCTGCCTACCTCGTAGTGGAAGTATTGGTTCAGCGCGCCCACGGCCTCGCCCTCGAGCACTTCACTGCAGCCGCCGCACATGACCCGCTCTTCGTCATCCTCCTGTCCTTCCGAGATGGCCTCACTGACGGCCGTCTGGCGCCGTGGGCGCGACACGATGTCGTCCAGGTGGTCCATGTCATTGTCCGAGCTGTTGCTAAAGTCCGACAACTGCGATAACCGGTCCGGGTTATTGCCGCGTCCGCTGCCCAAATCATTAAACTGCTGCACGGCGCCGAAATCGATCACGGTGGACAACCGCAACGAGTCCCGTTCACCGTTCAGGGACGTGAAGCTGCCGCCATAGTCGTTGTCGTAGTCGAAATCCGTGCCATCCGACATGCGATCGTGGCCCGAGTCCCCGTGGCTGGCGCCCAGATCGAACTGGTCCAGACCTTCCGTGCTGAAGCGGCCACCGTTGTTGAGCGTGTCACGCAGCAGCGTGAGCTTGGCTGCCTCCTCGGCCAGACGTGCCTCCTCCTCGGCCTGCGCGGCCTCTTCCGCGGCGCGTGCTTCCGCCGCTCGAGCCTCCGCCTCGCGGGCCTCGGCCTCACGGGCGGCAGCGGCCTTGGCCTCCACCTCACGCGCCTGCGCGGCCCGAGCCTCTGCTGCCTTGGCCTCAGCGGCGCGCACTTCGGCGGCGCGAGCCTCAGCGAGTCGTCGTGCCTCCGCGGCTCGTGCTTCCTCGGCCGCCTTGGCTGCTGCGAGGATCTCGGCCTCTTTCCGCTCTGAAAAAACAAACAAAAAAACATGAGTATGCCTGCCCACGGACAATCTCATGCATCCACAGCGAGGAGGATTCAAGGCCACGTACTGCGCTCGTCTTCACACTCGCCACACACGAGCTTGTCTTTCTCCAGCACCGCGCCCTCTGCACAGAATCACAGAGTCACAGACAGCATCCAACATCCAGCAAACAGCCCACCGATCGGATCGAATCGAATCAAATCAAGTGAAATCCATCAGACATCCCGACCTCGATGAAACGAGCAACACCGAGCCGAGCCAAGCTACGGGTATCCACAAGGAGCACAGCAGAGCAAAGCGGCTAGGGACGTACCCTCCTTGGTGGTCTTCTGGCACTTGGAGCAGATCATACAGAGCTTGTGGAATGGCGCACCGCCGGCCTTGTACACGCGTCCAAGGATTTCCTATCGTCATAGGTCCACTCGTGAGTCACACCATCCAGAGCCCATGTGGGGCCACAGAGACCGCAACCCGTCCACAATTCGTCCACAGCCACCACAGAGGTTCGTTCATCCGTACCTTGTCACACACTTGGCAGTGGTTCACCTCGGCCGCGCAATCCTTGTGGTACGCCTTCTTCTTCATGATCGCGTACTCCTCCGTCTCCTCAATGGTTTCCCGACATCCTCGGCAGATCAGACACTACCGCATCCACACCAACCACACAGTCCAATTGAATCGCAACACGTTAGTCCCATCCGTCCACCATCCATCCACCGTGCATGGCCAACCATCAACTCACAATCTCGTGGAAAATGTCGCCACCGGCCACACCCGTGCGGCCCAGGATCGTCTCGTTACAGGCCTTGCACTTCTTCAGGCGGCGCACCACCTTGGGCTTATCCTCCACGCCGTCGTTCGCACGCGCATCAGCCAGGGACCCGTTCAACCCATTAATACCGTTGGACGCCGGCGCGGGCGGCGGTGCCGAGCTCGGCGCGTCCGGTGTGGCCGTGGCCGTGGCGGCCGCGACCTCATCGTTGGAGCGCTGCTTCCACTGATTGAACCGCTGGTTGGACGCCTCTCGCGCTGCCAGGATCGCGGGGTCCGGGCCCGTGGGCAATGGGTTGTCCACCTGCAAGTACGAGCCGGGCACGAGGCCCTTCTCCTCCCCCTTGAGCACAAACCACCAACCGTCCGCATCCTTGCGGATGATCGTAATCTTCTCGCCCTTCTCCAGCCGGAGCTGGGTCGACGTGTCCTGCGGCATGAAGTCATACAGCGCCGTGGCCTGCTCGCGGCGCGGCGGTGGCGGCGCAATATACCCGACTCTGTATGCGTGTGGCCCCATGACAATTGATGGACGGTGGCATCCGTCCACACAGACAAAAAGGATTGTTATTAGTGGATGGCCACACCCACACCGTGGGGCTAACCTAGCGGTGGTCATTCAGAGTGCATGACGTACCCAAGCGTTTGCTGCATACCGCCAAAGGCGCTGGGGACGTAGCCGTCCACACCGTTCGGGCGGATCGGCTTGTTCGCCACCTATATCCATCCACACCGCCGTCCACAGATCGGAAGAGAGAGAGGGTCGCAAACAGCATATCGACCAGGTGAGCGACTGAAACGCGGTCGTCATCCACACACATCCTGATCTAATAACAAGCAGTATCTCACCGCTGACTCGCCGCACTTGTCGCAGACCGTCATCTCCACGTGGTCACCACATCTGAAATCATCGCGCACACCCACGTCCACATCCACATCGCCGTTAGTCCTCCGTCCACACCTTTACATTTCAGCTCCGGCCACTCCCCCTTCATCGCCACTACCGCCACCACCATCCTCATCTCATACGCCTACATACTTGGGACAAAACCCTGGCATCCTGGCCAGCGGGCGGAAGCGAGATACTGTTTGGTCCTGTGCCTCGCGGTCAGCTAGCTCCCCAGCCACAGCGCCGCGTCGTATATGCGATCGCTTGATCGCTCGCAGTGGCAGCGGCAGTGCTGGCGATCGGCGGGCGGTCGATTGATCGTGGCCGCGCCAGCCCCAGCGTCCAAGTGTGGATGGGCTGCAATTGGTCGAAAAAGTCTGACTTTTTCCTTGCTAACTGTCCCCTCCCACGACCTATCTCCCCTCAATTGGCAACGTTAGCCAGCCACTCCCGCTACGAAACCCAAGTCTACTGCTGAAAGGAGTGAAAGTCCCACTTCACTCCGCCCCTGATCAAGCGATGAAGGAAGCGATTCCTGGAGAGAGAGAGGGCACAAGACACCATGACAACCATTTCAGCACGTACCCCCACCCCTTGATACGCTTCCCCCTTCCCCTCCCCTCCTCCTCTTCCTCCCTCGTTTTCCATGGTGCAATGATTGACTCAGACTCAGAACTACCTCCATCTGAGTCGACTCTGATTCTGTTGACAATTGATAGTATCCAGGAAGCATTGGTCACTACGCGCGCAAATGGAGGTGCTACCCATGGAGCAGTCGCCGCTGCATGCCGTGCAGACCGCCACGCGTCTGGACGCCGCTGGTTTATTCAGTGTGCTTGCCACCGGCGTCTGCGTGCGCTGCTCACTGCGCTTCGCGGATGTGCAGGAACACGCGGTATATGCGTAAGAATATCCGCGATAGGCAGAGGAGGAGCACCGACGGACATGACGTGTGTGATGGATAACAGGACTGACGACCTGTGGTTCCATGAACGTTTACAGACACTCAGAGAGCGACCTCTACGACGCGCTCCAGCAGCACGCGAAGGCATCGAGCGTGGAGCTGCCGAGTGCCGCGAAGGAGGACCATGGTGCGTTCCACAGGGCATGGTCATGGCCCGAACGAATCCAGTCCCATTGACGATACGATGGACTTTACGAATTGCGTGTGCTTGTCTGTATATGGGCAGTATGTGTGTGCTGCCTCGGTGTCCTGAGCGCGCGCTTCCAGGATGCGCTCGTCGCGGAGGTGCAACGCGTCACCAAGGAGCGGTACGTCAACGGGAAAGAGTCGAGCCATTACGAGCCATGCCTCTATTGAATATATAAAGGTAGCGCATGGTCGAATGACTGACACTTGGGTATGCGCTCGTTAGATCATACGATGTGGATGCGTTCTCACTCAATATCAAGCTGCCGAGCGCGCTCTTGCTGCGCGAGTACGCGCTTCGTGAGCACTTTGGCGGCGTCATCCCTAGCTACCGCAACGCCACCATGCCCGTTGACCTCAAGGACGTGCTCAAGGTAGGCGACGTCCCTTTATTACAATCAATGAGGCATGTGGAAGGGCACCATGGATGAGAAGTACCGTGGTAACCTGTCGCGTGTGTTGTCCGTTGCTGCCTGTGGCCTGGGTCAGTCTCTGATCATGGGTCGCGTATCCAGTGTCATTGGCATCAACACGTGCGAGAACAATAGTGAGCTGGCCGTGCTGCTGGAGATCCGTCATGATGAATCAGCGCAAGAAGTGCAGCAGATTCCAGCCATCAAGGTGCGTATTCCGTAATGGAATGATGAGCAAATGTGTGTACCATGTGATTCTCATGACCTGTTCTTGTGGGTCTCGCGTGGTCAATCAATCACAGGAAACACTGGAGAACAAAGGCCGCAAGCGCCACCGCGGGCCGCCGCCCGTTCTTGACGGCTTTGGCGCCGTGACACGAGCGCTGTCGGCGCTGCGCGTCATGCCCGACACCATCGTGGTAGGTGCAGGACTTGAGGGACTCTGCTGTTTCTGGAATCGACCCTCATCTGTCTCACCCCCTTGGCCTCTTTAAATTGCGGTTTAATTATTTGTTTTGCTGGGCTGGGATGATTCTTTCCAGTGCCCACCGCAACCTCTGCAGACGCTACCCACCTGCACTGTGACACTGGAACGTGAGCCTGTGTACATGCAGGGACGCTACCTCAAGTACAAGCGTGGACTGAGCCAGACGCCATGGTAATGACTACTACATACACTCAACACCACATGATGCGATGTAGTAGTGATGCCGACCTGATGCGTGCGACTGACGCGATCTCTCTCTCTCTCTTCCTCTTGCTCTCTCTCTCGTGTTATGTTATTCACCGATGTAGGGTGCTGGACGGTGTCCGCATGGGGGATTCATCGGTGGAGGAATGCATTGGCGACCTTGCGTTGCCCTTCTTCCAAGGCACGAGCTACAAATTCCACACGGCAGGTCGTGAGGACGTGGACGTACGCATGCTGGGAAATGGCCGACCGTTTATCCTCGAGGTGCTTGGTACGTGGTGTCCCTTATCGTATCGATGAATTCATTCATGATAACGGGTGGTCAAGATGTGGGTTGCCTGTTGCCGCTGGATACTCATCGTGAATATATTGATTCGGCGGTGTCTGCAGATGCCAAGAAGAGTAAGCTCACCGCGAGTGAGTTGGAGCAAGTGCAAAACGCCGTGAACAAGGCCAATGAGGGCGCAGTCGAGATTCGTTGCGTGTCTGCATCGAATAAGGAATATTTTGCCAGCCTTCAGACGGGTGCAGACTCCAAGCGCAAGACGTATTGGTATGCATGGTTACTGATATCCACCACCGACTGCTCACTAGGATTATCTGCTGACGATCAGCTTCTTTCTCTCTGGGCGGTGGCATTCTGAAATTGTGCAGTTGTGTCGTGTGGTCGGAGAAGCCACTCACTCCTGAGGCAGTGGCCAAGTTGGACAGCATCCACGATCTCACCATTCAGCAAAAGACACCTGTGCGTGTGCTGCATCGTCGAACACTCATGACGCGTCCCAAGATCATCCATGCTGCACACTGTGAACTGCTCAACCGTCACTACATGCTCTTACGCCTGACCACGTCTGCGGGCACGTACGTCAAAGAGTTTGTTCACGGCGACCGTGGCCGCACAGTCCCCAACGTGTCAACGATACTGGTACGTATGTCTATATTATTCTTGCTGGTTTCGCTGGCATCGATTTTTTTTGTTTTTGTTTTGCGTGCGGTCGGATTATATCTAACAAATGTGACGTTCTCAGGAATGCGACGCCGATATCCTTCAACTGGACGTAGAGAGTCTCATGGACGGCGAGTAAACTCTACTCTTGCTTGCTATCCACCTACGATGATTAGAATCTGTAGTGTTTTTGTTCAAGTGACCTGTGCTGTCCGTAGTGGCGCGTGCCTTCGAAATGATCACGAAATAGAATAGGAGCATTGTATACATGACCAATGGCAAATGGATCGCCGTGAGATTACTATTACTGTCCAAGCCCTTGGAAGTAGTACAGCAATCATGCAGTGGTGACATCTTCCCTGCTTGCAAATCTAACAGATAACGCGTTACCGCCTGGTGACTTCGTCTAAAGCAAACTATTGGTCAGACATTGGTTCAAATGTCTATTTAGCTAAAGTACACTGTACTTGAACGGATGACACTCTCTAAAGCTTCATGCATGACGATATTGCCCAGACTACGCGGTTAAGCTCCCAGCCCTTGGGTTGGGAAGGCAAGCGACTCGTATTGAGTTTCGTCCCAGAGCTCACCAAGGTGGTCAAGTAATTCAGAAGCGCCTGCTGGGATACCCGTGGCCTGGGTCGGAATGTCATTTGCATCCGCTCCATGTTGTTGCCTGGTACTATGGTGTCGTGCTTTGATTGCTGCAGATGATTCCTGGAGAAGCTCCAGTACCTTGCTCGTGTTGGCACCCATTCCGACAGATGCGTCTGCGTGGCTACTAACCACGGTACTAGCCACACGCTCCTTGAATTGTTGTAGGTCCATGATATGCTCTTCTAACGTGTCTTGCATGATCAAGCGAAACACGCGCACCGTGCGCTGCTGTCCGATGCGATGAGCCCGATCCATGGCCTGCAAATCAACGAACGGGTTCCACGAGTGCTCGACAAAAACGACCGTATCCGCACCTGTGAGGGTCAAGCCCAGACCACCAACTGCGGTCGTGAGCAAAAGCACGTCAATGGACGGATCAGCATTAAACTGTTTCACCAGTGTAGCGCGCGCATGATGTGGAGTACTACCATCCAGTCGGCGGTGGGTCACACGTGGTAGAGCCGTCGATAGCATGTCTTCGATCAGATCCAGGGTCTCCTTGAGGTGAGCGAAAATCAGACACCGATGACCCCCAACTTCCATTGCGCCGTTTAGAACATCCTCTAAGTGTCTGTCAGTTTTAGCTGACCGCTTCTTCAGCGTACCTGACCCATCAATGAGCGAGGATTCCCCACCCAAGTCACACGAATCAACTAAGAGATCACGTAGTCCAACCATTTTCCCTGATTGTTTCCAATCCGAAAGTAAGCTTTTGTCCTTGCGCGAAAGCGATTTCGTTAAAGCATTGTCCCTGCTCGTGACTAGAGCCGGATGCACACAAATTTTCTTCAGGTCTTGCAAGTTCGTCAATACGCTGGATGATACCGATTCACGCTGACGGGATGTACCCGAGCTCGAGTGTTTCCTCATCGTTGACATCGGTATTGTGGCTCGAGACGATGGCAACTTCGAAGCTGTGTTGTACAAACGCTGCTGCAGTGGTGTAAGTTGTAGCAACACGTTGGAGATAATTTTGGGTGGAAGTTCAGTGAGAACCTGCCGCTTTGTACGACGCAGTATGAACGGAAGAACTCTTTGATGCAAGCGGTTGATCGCCAATGCTGCTATTTCCTTCTGGTTGGGAGTCGCATTCCGCTCTCGAGATCGAGCGATGGGTGTGACGAAATCGCGCCGAAATACGCTGAATTCACCAAGATAACCAGGCATAAGAAACTGGAATAGAGACCACAGATCACCCACATTATTCTGCAACGGAGTTCCGCTCAATGCGAATCGATACGATGCCTTGAGCTTCGTCACAGCTTCAAACAATGATGTCTTTGGATTGCGGATCAGATGAGCTTCATCCAGCACCGCAAACTCCAGCGGTATCGATTCCCAAAAGACGACATCAGAGCGTAAGAGGGCGTACGTAGTCACAATAAGCGTCGCCACACTGGTACAATTGTCACTGGGGC
>JAADWT010001105.1:0-11067 GCA_023336285.1 Pythium grandisporangium
ACGTACGCACTGCAGCCGCTTGGGCCCATCGCTGGAGCAGTAGCCCACGAGGCGATTGGCTAAACTCTCTCTTCGCCATTTCTCCATGCAGAGGCAACGATGATGGCAGTGGTGGTGGTGGTGATGACCAAGTGCCCAGTTGGCACGAACGTGGAAATGGGTACGGCGCATGTGTCGAATCAATTGTTTATCTACCTTGGTCATTTCATTCTTCGTATTGCACTGACTAGGTTTCATATGAGTGGTAAGTGTTTCATGTTCCAATTCACCGTGAATACTAATAAAGCTCGACTGGAAAACGTGCACGACAGGAGTGATCTCCTTCCCTGCATTATATGGTGTAGCCCAATATCATACAATAGAAGGTTGGCGGGTGACACCTCGGATTTCTACTGTATCCCCCCACAACAGAAGAACAAAAGCGAACGCACAGAAGGCAGACAAACGGGCAAAGCGCGGCACGATGGTACGTGGCGGCGCGACGGCCAGCGCTTCCGCATGCACACGAGGCGCTGCAGGGTGAACGTCTGTAAGTTGGTGGATCCAGGCGCCAGTTCTGATGGTGTATGCTGTAGCTTGGAGGGTTTATGGGCGACAACGGCAACCCGTTCGGGGTGAACTTCAACTTTGGCAACTTCCCCAATCGGTATGTGCTGTGCTGCCGATGCTGATAGTTGGCGATAGAGAGCGCTGCTCCCCCTTCGTTGCTTAGCCTCCGCATGGTGCGATCGATGGATAACACCGGGTTATATGGTGGTTGTGTAGGTTTGATGAGCACTACCGCGTGTACCCTGTCTCCTTTTGTGACAAGGCCCACCTCGAAGATGGTGACAAGAGTACGTGGCTGGCTGGCAGTCAACTGGTTTTGCTATGCTATGTGTAGTAATGAACGGCTATAGAATCACTGCCATAACTTTTTTCGATTGGCATGGGCTGCATGGATGCTTTCGTGTAGTTCTTTTGCCGCCATCTGCGCTGGAAACATTGGGTACGTCAATGGAAATGCTTCCGCATTCGGTGGCAATCAATGCGATACTCATGTGATGGATCTTTATGGAACTGCACGAACCCGCCAGCTCGCCTGCATATCGAGTACCCCATGCTGTTCAAGGTCGTGAACGAGGCTGTGAATCGCCACTCGCATTGCGGCGTACTCGAGTTTAGCGCTCCGGAAGGAACGTGTTACATGCCGTACTGGGTGAGTCTTTATGCCTCTTGCTTGCTATAGCTTATGTCATTTCTCGCCCATCCGCCAGTTATGATGACAAGAGTGGCGAAAAATCCTATACTGACCTGCCTTGGTTGGTTACGCAATGCCCGTCGCCGTGACTACTGTAGATGATGCAAAACTTGTTTGTGAACGAAGGCGGGATCCTCAACCTACAGAATGTATCGCTACCCAAGGCCACGTTTGTGAAGATCCGACCGCAGTCGCAGGAATTCCTCGACATCTCCAACCCGCGCGCAGTGTACGTTTTGTCTTGTCCGAACGATCCAGGTATCTGTTATGGCTTCTCATTGTATCAAGCTCGCACCTGGTGCTCATTTACATGTGTGATTTTTATTATCGCTGTATAGGCTGGAGGCGTCGCTGCGCAAATTTTCTTGTATGACGGTGGGTGACACGATCTGCCTCAAGTACAACGACAAGAACTTTATGCTAGACGTACGGGAAGTCAAGCCCTCGCCAGCCGCGTGTATTATCGAGACAGACTGCGAAGTAGATTTCGAAGCACCCGCCGATTATGTCCCGCCAGCACCCGTGCAATCCAGCAGCGCGGCACCGCCTCCAGCGCCCTCTGACGTTCCTTACGGCGGTACGATGACTATGTAGCAAACTATGGTTTTTAGGCTTTGAAGGCATACTCACTTATGGGATGCTGGCATTGCAGGTGTTCCGACCATGTCGTCGAGTGAGGTGGCCGGGGCACCGAGGCGTACGTTGAGCAGTGGTGGCCTTCGCCTCAAGAAGAGTGGCGATTCGGCGGCGACTGATTTGGCGGCGTTGCGTGCCGCTCGCATGCAAAAGTATGAGGCGTTCCACGGCACGGGGCGCTCGATGAGCGGGATCCAGGCAACATTCAGCGCGTCGGGTGGTAGCACAGGCAGTCGACTCGGCGGCAGTGTACGCTCGGCGCCCGCCGCTGCGACACCGGCACTGGCTACGACGGGCAGTTCAGGCAACCGACTTGGTGGCAATGGTAGAGACAGCGCGATGCCCGCAGAAGGCGAGGAAGAGGCCAAATCCGAAGAGAACGGCCCCACGGATGCGCCCAAGCCCGAATTTGTGGCCTTCCACGGCGCTGGTCGGCGATTACGATAAGCGCATGGCCGCGGAAGGACCTAGGATGCCGCCGCGACGGTTGCTACTCAGATGGCTACACTTGGGTTTCATTCCCTCTTAACGCCGAATGTTGCGAAATTCAACCTCTTTGCTAAACTCGGTTGAGTTTTCATTTTCACGCCTAATCCTGGCTGTAAAAAAGTTTGATGAGCCCGCATGTCACTAGAACGAGGTGTCGTGTCATCATTCAGGGAAAACACGGTGGTCAGGTGGTCAGGTGGTCAGCATATTCGCGAGTCCTGCACGCAGTCATCACGCGGTCTGCATTGACTGCCTCTGGCTCTACCGTACACGTGTGTGCATCCGCCCATCGTGACGTTCTTCAAGCTCGAGCAAGCACTCTGGCGGCCGCGCCATCAGCAGAAGCCAGGTAGCTAAGAAGTCAAGAAACCACGAAGCCACCGCGCCAGGAAGCCTTGGAGCGCGCGGAGCCTTGTCGATGGGCGTACTGAACGAGTTGTCGACGCGCGTGGGTGATGCCGCCACGGCGGCGCTGCAGCGTCTGGACGCCGAGCTGACGCGCGCGATCAAGCACAGTTATGGCCATGCTGCGAGTGTGTACGCGCTAGCGGCCACGTCCGTGGCGCTGCTGCTGAGCGTAGTGGTCTACTTCCTGGCGCCCGTGCTCGAGGACGATTTCCACTTGTACAGCCAGTACCTGCCGTGGCTGCCGTACCTGGACTGGAGCCAGTACAACTCGTTCCTGGTGGACCACGGCGTGGTGCTGCTGGCCATCTCTCTGCCCATGGGCTGGCTGCTGCTGGTCAACGTGGCGTACTCGCGTGTCGCCTCTCGACTCGACCTCGCGCTGCTCATGCTGCGCGTCGTGTGCGCCGTGACCGTATGCCTCTCGCTCACGGTCATCCTGACCGAGTTCTTGTCTCGCCGCGTGACCATGGCGCTGCTGTCGCTGGGCTATGGCGCGCTCGGCCTCGCGTACGCGTGGTCCGTGCCCGTGTGGCGCTGGTACCTGACGCAGGCCGACGCGCATGGCCTCGTGGCACTGCTGCCCACTTCTCTGCAGGAACTTTTGTTGCGCACGAGCCTGCTTGAATGGCTCACGGACACGAGCTTCATGGACCGCATGCGGCCCTTCTTGCCGCTGCTGCTGCCGCTCTCCAAGGCCGAGCAGGACCGCGTGCTGGAGAGCATGCCCGTGGAGACGCAGGTGATGCTCACGCGCCCGGGACTGGCCGCGCTGCTGCCGCCCAGTGTGCAGCATGTATTGCTGCCCACGCCCGTTGACTCGCGCGCGCTCGTGGCGCAGGATGCCGTTTCGATCCCAGAGACGGCGGAGGCTGGCTTTGATTTCCACCGCCAACAGCAACAGCAGCAACGGGAGCAGCAGCAGCGTGGACAAGATACTGGCGGCGGTGGTGCGGACGAGCGCCGCGTGAGCCAGCGCCAGGGAGCTGCGGTCGATGACATTGTGGGCGACATTGTGAGCAAGCGCGTTTGGAGGTGCGCGGAGCGAACCTGAACTGAACTGGCTTCTGGACTGACTCCTTACCTCCATGGCGGATTGATTGATGAGATTGGTCAACTCACGGGGGTTCCTCCCACCCAACTTGCTGGATGTAGGGGCTGCATGGAGCTGGTCAAGATGCCGTCGCCGGCGTCGCTCGACCGCACTGTGGCTGTCTCCACAGCTCTCTTTGCGCTGCAGGTGCGCGCGCAACTCCATTGATCCAAGCGGCACATTGGCAATTGCCTAAGTCCCCAGGTCTCCAGCTGTGCTAACGACCCCCTACTTATTCTTATTCTTCTTCCGCCTCCTCCGTAGCTCTACGCGTCGCGAAGAAGTCGCCGCGCCGTGGCCACGCTGCTGCAGCTGGCACTGGCGTCGTCCCTGGCGTCCGTGGCCGGGCTGGCGCTGGTGGCGCGTGCCGTGCAGATGGTGGCGGCGTCCAATGGCTCATGCTCACCGCTGCTGCGCTTCATCGGCCAGTACCTCGTCCGCGCCTGGACGGCGCGCGCGCAGATCGCGGCCGCGCCAACACGTGAGCACCGAAGCAGATCCCTCACCACCACCCGCAACAACAACAGCAGCAGCAACAGCAGTGAGCACGAGCGCGAGGAGACTGACAGCGACGTGAACGCAGCGACGCTCAGCACGGCGACCAAGACCGCATCGGCCGTGGTGGCCGTGCTCTTTGTGGTGCGCCAGCTGCGGAGGTGATGAATGACCCTGGGCGCTTTGTGTATATACGAAATCAGGCGATCCATAGGGATCCAGATACTAATATCACAGCAATCAACGAAAAGAAACACCAACACACTGCAGCAACAGCGGCGGCATGGCACGTTTCGTTACTCGCTGACAGATGCCACACACTTAAAGGCGATGACGGTGCCAAAAGGGAATGACAATGACAATGACAATGACAATGACAATGACAATGACAATGACAATGACAATGACAATGACAATGGCAATGGCAATGGCAATGGCAACGATAAATGACAATGGCAATGGGCTGCTTGTTGTGATCTACAACGACTGTCTATTCCACCTTTCTCTCTCTCTCGCACTCCCACTCGCTGGGCTGGGCAGAACCATCGGTGCTAGTCTGGTCAGCGTCGACTGGTGACCCGCTCGCGCTGAGCTACAGCAGCGTCCTAGGCCGTGGTCGAGGTGGCGAGCCACGCCGCAAGCGCCTCGCGGTCGCGCTGAAAGCACGCGGCCTTGATGCGGATGCGCTCGAGCGACGCGTCCAGCAGACGGTCGTACGAGTGGTGCTTGCGCGTGGCCAAGAAGCGCTCCACCTCCTGTGCCTGCGCCTCGCTCTGGAAGCGCGCGATCGTCGTGAGAACAATGCGGCCCACCATGAGCGGCGCGTACTGCGCGTTAAGTGCCGCCCACTGGTCCTGCACGTACGCCCACGTCATGCGAGCGCCCGCCGCATCCCCAGCCACGCTGGCAAACACGTACTGGATGTCCTGCGACCGCACGCTGGCCCGCGCCCACTCGAGCACCTCGCGCTTGGTCTCGAGCGACGCGATGCGGCCAATGGCCGACAGGCAGTCCAGCTTCTCCTCGATAAAGTCGCTCTCCTCGTACACGGCCCGCAGCTGCGCCACGTGGCTGGCGTCACCACGCACGGCCGCGATCGTAAACACGGTGCCGCGCAGGTCCGCGGCCAGCGACGCCCCCGCGCCCGTGCGGTCCGCCATGTAGAGCTGGAACAGACGCTGTGCCTCACGCACCACGGCCTCATCCTCGGCGCGCCCCAGCATGGCGATCACGTCGCGACGGAAGTGGCCCGTGGACGACGGCTCGTCACTGGCCGCCGTCCACGAGAGCCGCTTCATGACGCCCGCAAACAGCTCCCGCACGTAGCGCTGCAGCTGCGGCGCGCATGGCTCGTCACGGAAGAGCGCGGCATAGTAGCCGAGGTTGGTCGACAGCTCCTTCCAGCAGAGATGCTCCGGCTCATCGGCGTAGGCGCGTGAAAAGTCAAGCGCCTGGGTCACGGACACGACGCCACTGCGCGCGAACGAGAAGATGCTGTTGAGCAGACTCACGCGGTCCACGGTGTCCAGCGTGAGCTCCCGCACGGGACGCTGCAGCCGCGTCCAGGCCGCCGGCGAGTAGTTGACGAGGTAGAAGCCGGCCTGGTTCGGGTTGAGCAGCACCCAGGGCTGGTCCTGCGCCTCGGTGTTCGCATCCAGCGGACAGGCGAGCTGGTCCGTGATGGCTGGAGGTGGGGACGTGTGGCCAGCACTCTTGCCCTGCCAGATGCCCACCTGCGTGATCTCACGGGCCGAGTGCGAGGCTCGGAAGGTGAGCGGCACGTCCCAGACCGCCAGCGCCGTGTCGGCGTCCTTCATGCCCGCGTCCGACAGGAAACGCTGCTGCGAGAGCGCGCCCGAGTCGGCCAGCGTGAGCACGGGGTACCCCATCTGACTGGTCCACGTGTTGGCCATGGCCGTGATCTTCTGGCCCGAGGCCGCCTCAAGCGCGCGCCAGAGGTCCTCCGTCTGTGCGTTGCGGTAGCTAAAGGCCACAAGGTAGTCGTGGATGCCGCGGTAAAACACGTCCCGACCCAGAAACTCGGAAAGCATGCGGATCACACTGGCGCCCTTGGCGTACGAGATGACGTCAAAGATCTGGTCCACTTCATCGGGGTGATGCACCACGACCTCGATGGGGTGCGACGTCTTCATGGCATCCTTGACCATTGCCGTGCTGAGCGTAATCTCCTGCACAAAGAGGTCCCAGACGTGCCAGTCCGGGAAGATATGGTGCACGGCCTCAAACTCCATGAACCGCGCAAAGCCCTCGTTGAGCCAGAGCCCCGTCCACCACTCCATGGTCACGAGGTTGCCAAACCATTGGTGCGCCAGCTCGTGGCACACGGTGCGCGCCGTGGCCATCTTCTGCGCAAAGCTGCTGAGCGATCCATCGATCAGGAGCCGGGTCTCGCGGTACGTGACCACGCCCCAGTTCTCCATGGCGCCGGCGGCAAAGTCCGGGATCGCCAGCATGTCGAGCTTCTTGAGCGGGTACGCGATGCCAAAGCGCTCCGAGAAGAACGCCAGCGCCTTGACGCCCACGTCCAATGCAAACTGGCCGCGTGCGCTGCGCCCCACGGGCGTGTACACGGTCACGAGCACGCCGTCGCTCGTGATGTCGGTCACGGCGTCAAACTCGCCCACGACCATGCCCACGAGGTACGTGGACATGATGGGCGTCTCGGCGAAGCGCCACACCTTCTCGGTCATTGGCGACGTGCGTGTCTTGGTGCGCAGGTGCGCGTCCTTGGTGGGGCGAACGAGCGTCTGCACGACATGCGTGTTGGAGATGGCCGTGAGGCTCGGGTCAGTCACGATCGCGATCTCGTACTTGGCCTTGACTGCGGGTTCATCCCAACAGACGAAAGCGCGGCGCGCGTCGCAGGCCTCGAACTGCGTGACGGCCATGAGCCGCTTCTCGCCATCCTGCGTGTACTCGCTGCGGTAAAAGCCGCGGAGCTTGTCGTTGAGGAAGCCATGGCACTCGAGTGAGAGCACGGCGTCGCCCACGGGCAGCTCCTGTGCAAACGTGAGCTCCACGGACTGGTCCTGCTCCACGTAGCGGACCTCAGTACATGCCACGCGGGTCTCGTCGGCCAGCGCCACGCTCACGTTGAACACGTAGAGCTCCAGCGCATGGCACGTGATGCGGCGCGTGGGCTCGCGCACGCTCAGCTCGATTCGCTGCGCCACGTCGAAGCGGCAGCGCGCGAGGTCCACGGCATACTCGAGAAAGTACTATTTAATAGGCATGTCCATGTAATCAGAGGGGGCAGGGTACACAGCATGAGACACCCACGGCATATCGTTGCCTTCCTTCCCGACGCATTTGCCCGCTCAGAGAGTAGTTCTCATTTGTCTGAGTGGGATTCGAAAAGAAACCCACCATCTGAAGAAGCGGAGAGGGAGCGTACATACCTTGCGCGGTGCTACGTTGGTGGGCAGGCGCGCGAACGTCGACTGGGTGTCGGCGGCCGCGGCATCGGTGGCGACGGTTGAGAGGCACATGCTGCGGTGGTGGCTACGAATGCTACAGTACGAGTAACGCGAATGGCGAATGCAAATGCTTCTCTTCTTCTTCGTCTACCGGTTCCCGTGACAGTCAAGTCAAACGGTTGACGGCGATGATGACCCCACGTGGCAGAAAAACGAAGTCAGAGTGTACCCCAGATTGGGTACAGTAGCTGGTAGTTGGCGGAGTTCACCACAAAAGCCTCTGTGATTTAATACCACAGATATGTCATCTGGCTTGAAGACTCACCCCCATGTGGCTTGGATTCCAGAGATCTGCATCTTTGATTCCCTCTTCAAACCGATGTTGCTGTGAGCAAACGAGCCGGACGTGGGTGCTTCTCCTCGGTCAAGTCACGCCATGCGCGCGATGCAGCCCAACTGGCTGACGGTGCCCAGCTGAGTCTCTGAATTTAAATCACGATGGTTTCAGGAGGAGGAAGGAAGCTGCGACGAGTGTCCCACGCGGTCGTAAAGTGGGTACGCTCTGTGTTGGCGCCTCTAGTATACCAGGACCAGCACCAGCACCAGCACCAGCACCGCCACTATTACCGTTCACGAACCATAGAGGAGGATACACCTGCAACCCAAGATCGCCTACCGGTATTAATAGGGCATGTGGGGGTAACGATACTTGGGTTATCCTTCAACAGTTTTTTACGCTTCAACAGTTTTTTTTCGCCTGAGTTGCAGTAAGGCGGGAATGACGGTCCCCCATAACCTACTGTGCCATAACCATAACCATAACCCGGGAGCGTGGGATAGAAGCCAGCCGGTGCAACCGACTCATGGCTTGGTGGAAGGCGCGGAAGAGCGGGCGCCATCACATCACCGTCCGCTCGCCCATTCGTTCGGCTCCTTCCTTTGTGCCGCGACCGCCAGCAGCATTACGAACAGCAGCAGCATTTCAACCATCATTACGACCGCCTCCGCACGTTCGTAGGCGACCTCACCAACCTCGTTAGCGAGTACGAGCGGTTTCTGCCTGCACCACTACGTCTACGTTAACGTTACGTGTACGTATCCTCGTCATACCGTATCCGCAGCGCCCATTCCACGCGCACACCCTCCACAGATAATAGTCGTTGCATTGCAGCTGCGCTGATCGCGGGTTGTGACACACTGCCGCCTACGGTCTTCCTCATAGCCACTTGGCAGCGGCCATGCCTCCAGGCAACTCGTCGTCGGCCTTTGGGCGGCAGTTCGCTGCGCCAGCATCGGCCCGAGCACAAGCACAAGCACCACCACCTCCGCCGGCATCTCTGTCCGTGACCACCGCCACCGCCACCACCACCAGCAGCAGCAACAACAATAACAGCAACAGCGCTATGCCCGCACCATCCCTCGCGCTGTCGCCTGTGCCGTCTCCGCCGCGACAGCCCATGCTCTGGCGCCAGGACAAGGAGCGGGTGCCGATAGGCCCGGGCAAGATGGTGCCCTCTCGGTCCACGTCGCTGGACTCGGCCGTGCTCAACGAGCTGGACCACGACGACGACCACGACGACGACCAGGACGGGTCGCTCCCACAGCCGCCTGTGCGCTCGATACTGCTGCCCCTTCCGCGCCCGCGCCACTCGCTGGCGCGAAGCAAGCTCCGCGCCTTCACTTCACCACACCTCGTGTCTAAGGGGCGAGGCGGCCACCATAGTAGTCCGCAGAAGCCTGGCGCGGCCGCCGCCGCTGCTGCTGTGACCGCAGCAGTGGCCGCCATTCCCGATCCCTCCGCTGAGACGGATGACGCCCCCGTGGACGTATTCCTCGGCGGCTCGTGCAACCCGACAACGTGGCGCATGGACACTGCCATGCCGCTGTTGGACGCCGCCGAGATCAGCTACTTTAACCCACAGGTGGACGAATGGTACGAGGCCCTCGTGGCGCAGGAAACGCGCGCCAAGGAGTCGGCCAAGATCATCATGATGGTGATCGACAACGCCACTCGCTCCATCGTGTGCATCAATGAGTCGGTCGAATACATCTGTCGCCAGCGCCGCCTCGTGCTCGTGGTGCAGAACATCCCCTTGGGGCTTCACGTGGAGGGCGTGGCACTCACGCCCTCGGAGGTGGCCGACCTCAACGGCGCGCGCGAGTGTCTGCGCCGCCTGGCCGAGCGCCGCAGCGTGCGGCTCTACGACAACGTGACCGACGCCGTGAACGAGACGATCAAGTGCCTTGTGGACGAGGACCCCCGTGCGTTCGCGCCCGAGGTCCCCCGCCTGCGCAAGCGCTCCTCCATCGTGATCAACTCGTGGGCCGAGCACCTCAAGCCGCGCTACAACCTGTCGCGCTCCTTCTCGTCTACCTCCATCGTGAGCGACGACGACGACGGTGGCGGTGGCGAGAATGGCTCGCCCCCTGATCGCCCCATTGTCAAACACCTGGGCTCATCCATGTCACGAATGCGTAGCGATGGCGTCTTCCTGGGGGGCAACCTGCAAGCCACGTCCTGGCGCGAGCTCGTGGCCATCCCCATGCTGCAGCAGGCCGGTATCCCGTTCTACGTGCCGTTCCAGGACTACGTGTCCTCGGAGCTGCAGCGCCTCACATCCAAGCAGCAGCCACAGTCAGAGGAGGACCGTCGCCACGAGATTGAAACCGAGCGCGACAATGCTGAGGTGAGTCGAACTCACTCTTGTACACACTCTGACCTGATCGCCGCGGCCCTAGGACTCACCTGTCTTCCTGTTGTGTTTGTTCTTTACCTGCTCTTGTAGCTGATTCTGTTCGTGATTCCTGAAAAGTCGCGCTCGATCGCGGCCATGACCGAGGCCGTGGAGCTGATTTGCAATCGGAGAGCGATGCTGCTCGTGCTGGAGCCACTGGAGGAAGGCTGCGTGCTGGAGGACGGCGACCCCATCGTTGGCCGCGAGTACAAGGACCTCGCCCGCGCGCGTGTGTACCTTCAGGAGATGGCTGAGCGCCGGGACATTGAAGTGTTCAAGTCGGTAACCACGGCCGTGCAAAGCATCACGCAGCGGCTGGACGAGTGAGCAAGTGCATGAAGGAAGGAATGAAGATCAGGCCAGCCTAGGTGGAGGGAGGAAAGGAGGGGAAGCAGGAAGCGTGTATAGTAAGGAGTGCGTGGGTCGAGGGCCCAGGCAGAGCGAGCGCCGCACAGAGCTACCCTACGAGGATGCACCCAAACGTAAACTAGTAATACCAGTGACTTGGGGGCCAAGTAAAACCAACAACTCTAAGCA
>JAADWT010001106.1:0-11066 GCA_023336285.1 Pythium grandisporangium
GAGGGATCTATGTGTGTGTGGATAGCAGGCCCGACCGTGTATACCATCCGGAAGCAACATGGCGTTGACTTAAATTGGATTCTATCATCCATATTCAATTCAATATTGGTATAGAATTGTTTTGGATCCTTGAATTGTGCACACTGCCCATTCCAATCGCACGCGTGCAGGAGTGTATTGTAAATAGCTGGAGAGTGCCACTCGTGTTATTACAGTAGTCTTGTAACTTCTCCGTCCTAGTAAGCCATTTCCTTACTTCTAATAAAGCAATGATGATGCGATTGTGGCCCGACTTGCAAACATAATATGTTAGAATGGGCTCTGTGTGTAATATGCACGCAGCCCATAGCTAAACCAAGCCTTCTCAACTTGGTTCAGATCCAATAGTTGGCCAGCTATTGGTTTGTGTGGTCTCGAGATCACAAATGAGATGGAAGACATAGAAGAGCAGAGAGCAAGTACGAGTAATTCCGGTATTCTAGATGAGTTTTGTCACGGAAGGGTTGCGTCGTTCTATGCCGTAACCAACACACCTCATCATCCTCACCAACTTGTAAGCATATGTCCACCAACCCCCTGCGCGACTCTATCGTCAATCCTATCGACGTGGAGAAGTTCACCACGTCGTTCCCCATGTGAACGTGTCTCCACAGAAGATCACGATCTTGAGGCTTTCGAAATTTCAATTTCAACCGCTGGGTTGAAAACCAACCCACCACTTTAGATTTCGATGTCTAATTGTGCTGGGTTGAAAATCAACCCATAGTTCTAGGTTTCGATTTTTAATGTTGGGTTGATGAGCAACCCAAATGTTTGAATTGGAGGGTTCAAATGACCTCAACCCATTTGTTGTTGGCTAACAGAACGCCAACCCATCGAGTTTTATTTCCAAACGCCACCCAGGTCTCATTCAAGGTGAATGACACCTATATTAAAATAAGATACAGCAAGCCATATTAATAGTTTCCAGCACTTACTTGCTCATTTCGGATTTGGGAATTTTCCTCGCCGCGGCACCAGAATGGATGCGATGGCTAACTCAGGCGATAACGACTGCTCTGATCAGATCGTGCCCGCCGAGCACCGGCGCATGATGCGCCAAGGCTTCAAGTTGCGGTACGACGTTTACAATGAGGGCTATTACGAAAGAAACCGTGTGTTCTTCACCAAGTGGGGTCAGTGCTACATCGACGACTACGATGAGTTGTGGGACCCCAGGGAGATCATGGAGGGGGGTGGGCCACTGGCTATGACACGTACGCATTCGATGACTACGATAGTGACGCCAGCAAGGACTCGTCGGAGGGGTGGGTGGTGTGCTTTCAAGGCGGATATAATCCACAAGTACGTGATTGTGACCAGGACGACAAGGAATATGAGGTGCCGCGCGACAAGCTTGCGTTTTTTGTGGCAACGTGTCACGGTGACCTTGACGCAATCGAGACGTATTTCGTGTCAGTTGAATTCGAACTGCAATGGCTAAATGAGGAGTGTCGCACTCTGCGCGCGCGACAGAAGATTGACTCTGGTCGTTCCGTTATGTTTACCCAAAAAGATTGGAGTACCGACGTCGGCGGCGACGCAATGATCATCGCTGCTGCTCGATCCGGGCACGTGCACGTCTTCAAATGGTTCTTAGCGCAGCACGGGTGCCTTGTCGACCTGCTCGTTGTGATCGGAATCCCGGCCATTGCGTATGAAGCGATGCGTTCCAGGCCGTATGGATTAGAGATCATGAGTGTGCTACTCTCCTCGGACGTGCTTTTAAAGAAAACCACGGACAAGGAACGCTCATTTTTGTTCTCAAAACTGCTGGAATATGCCAATAGGCACTCGGACAATGCATTCGTCGACCAATTGCGCGCTCATGGGATAGTGAACGTGAACGACGGGCTACACGAATGTGCCGCTGGAAGCGACAGCGAGGCATCGGTAGTGTGAGGAAGGATGAAGTGTATTTTGAGCTCACTCGCTCAGTCTTTCAAAGTTCGTTAGAGCAGCGGCCACGTTCCGCGACCCGCTCACAGACGCTGGCCGGAAATAACTAGATCTACAGGGCAGGTAGGACTAGTAAGAGTGAGTCGCCGGGCGGCTACGTAAGGATAGCCCCCGAAGGCTTGTATGGTTCTCTAGTTAGTTACACCTCATCATCATCATCATCATCAAGTTTGTCAGAGCGGCACTTAAGTGTAGTAATGTGATGATACTGTGAACACTTTGGGGCACCACCCGATGGTATATTTGTTTGTGTTTGGTTTGACGCGACATTGCCGTGTCACCTTAGCGCGGTAGCGGAGCAGAGACTGCTAACAAGATGTTTAATAAACACGACAAATGCAAGCGTTCCTCGCGAACAATATCATATTATCATATCTTCTCCTTTTCCGCGATCTCACTCGTGTCATTCTTGTTTACTCAGTTACCCATGTCTGCGAACTTCGGAGCCATGGATCCGCGAATCGCCAGCATGCATGCACGCGCAAGTCTGAGGATCTCCCAGAAACTTGGGGAGCTGAAACGACGATACCGCAGCCAGCTTGCCCGAATCAGCATCCAATCATCAACCTGGGTTGTCCTGCTCAGTGTCATGCCCCCAGCACGATATCATGCGGATCAACCTCGTCTATGGGGAGCGTGTGCCGGCTTTGACGAACGTTCCATCGCCCAGTGGCGTGACTTTCACAGCCCTACGCTCCGTCATCGGAACGGTTGGATTCAAACGGAGAGTTTCACGAACTACCGGCTCGAAATGCGATAAATCTTACCACTCTGCCGTAGCGGGCGTGCAATTCCCAGTACTTAACTCGGGTTTGGCGCTCTAGAGCTCAGCGCAGACGCAGGCAAGTACAACAGCGTACCGTTTCATCATGTAAGTAAGCACCAGGTCCGGACTTGATACCTTCCGGACACGTGCCATCTCGTAGATGCGGGCGGAGCCCATGCTGAAAGGTTGGGTAAGCGGCGTATTGATTGCGATTGCCGGGCACACCGGCGCTGGCATGGGCACGACGGAATCCAGCATTGCGATGTTATGTTACAGCCTCTAGTGTTTGCTTATTTTCAGTTCCGCGTGAATATTCGATGCTAATTCAGTACGTTGAAGTTAATAATAGGTTGAAACCTGTCAAAGAGGGCGAAAGCTTTAACCAGCTCTTGTAACTCAATCCCTGCCTTATTGTGTAGCGTTATTACCAACAGCGCATTCGCGTTAAACATGCGGAAGAGCGCGCGAATGTGCGGACAACGTTGTCAAGATGGTCCGGGCGAACGCGTTGAATCCACTCCGTCCCGGGCAGTTGTTCCCCACGAAGTGTGCTCTCCTCCCGCCATCAATGCGTTTATACAGTGCGACCTTTGACTGAAATTCAGTTTCACCGCAACCTCCGATGGCCGAATTCATATTCACGATGAGAGGTTCTTTCTTTCGCTGGATAGGGTTCAGACGCGTGCGTCATCACATGGCTCTCTCTCTCTGCCCCAACATAATATTAATGCCAAAAGTGGACTGCACAAATTTAGAGCCGAAAGTGGTGAACCGGCAGCATGATGCAGTCCAGTCGCCGGAATCTGAAGCTTATAGTCCTGAGCATTCTGGAATTCACATCCACATACCCAAGGAAGAGAAGAAAGCGACCCCCACCTCCAACACTCACGATGATGAAGCGCGTGTTTTCTGTAATGAGCTGCCTGCTCCTCGCCGCCGGTATGCATGATGCCGTGTCGCCGGTGCAGGCTGTATCTGCGGTGGCGCAGGCTACGGTAGATGAGCAATTGGCAGCGCTACCGACAATCACGACCTATTGCCCACCCGAGAGCGTGGTGGCGTGGCTCACGAAGGTGGAGACGATTATGGATGATCTCGCGGTGGGAGGGTTGTCGTCGCTACCCACAGAGGCGCTCGTCACCGTTGGAAAAATGAACACTCTGATCGTGAAGGATTCCACGCGCATGGCTAACCCGTCAATAGTCGCCAAGGTTGTGGATATGCAGGCTTCCATCTGGACTACGGGCTTTTGGTACGCGTCCGAGGCGACTTGGTTGTCTCTATTCAAGGACGTGTTCACCACAACGACGACTGCCTGCAAGGCGTTGGACGAGTCGGTTGCACAGACCACAGCGGTGGGCAGTGCGTATGACGCGCTTGTAAACGAGACATCGCTCATGATCCGATTCACCAAGGACACGGTGTTTCTAAACGGCGTGGACAATGGCGAGCCAATGAGTGCAATGCATGAAGTGTATTTCTCCGCTCTGCCCGAGCTGGTCGCCACGGTATCCAAGAGCGAGGGCTTTCAGCTCTCGGAGCAGCAGCTTCGCGACTACATGAACACCATCCCGTCCAAGGCCGATGGCATGGACATGTCGGCCCCATACCCCGTCTACGTTGACACGGCCAAGTACAAGGACTCGGACGCGGCGGCATTACGCGAATTCCTCACACAGACGCCGTACCAGTCCAAGCAGGCCGGACGCGTGCGGACGCATTTTGCTTAATGCAAGCCCCTCCCCCCCCCGTGGAGGTACTCTTTGTGTTTTTTATTTGTTTCTACCCATAACTAAGCGTAATGATACTTGAATTACGGACTATCTAGAGACATGGGCTGCTAAAATAGTGTTAGCTCTATCACCTACGTGCGCATACCACACGCCCCCCCTGGAAAGCATGGCGGAGCGGAAGATGCCGCGTGATGTGTACTCGTCGTAACCACTCCCTCTGTTTTTTCTGGCGTAGTTTTTGGACTGCATCTAGGGAAGGTGGTCGTGTAACCTTATTAATACTTCTTCAATTTCGGCAGGCGCTGGTGGGCCTGATCCCACATGGCCGTTGGCATAGAGAGTGGCGAGGTTCCACCAGAGCTGAGCTCCTTCTACTGTTGCTGGAATACTGCTGGGGCACCTGCGATGACGCCAGCTCCATCCTCAATACCTCAATACTGACGGACTGCCACGCGAAATTCTAGGAAATCCAGATGGAGCGTTTCTGAGTGTATTATTTGGACCCCGCCCTCAACCTGCATTAGTTTATGCAGTCAATTTTTCAGTGGATAGTATCACCACGGCGATGCACTTTTGAGGAGGGAGATACGGGATAACAGGTCTCGGCAATCGTCCGAGCCGTCGCAAGCCACCATCATAAATCGAGACACCCAGCCCAAGACAACAACTAACTTTGCTTCTTCTCACCCACCGCCGTTCCTGTAGATCCACGCTATTGCTCATGACCGCGATGGTTCTCCTGACGCGTTTCCTAGCAGTCCTGGTGGTAGTGATCGGCGTGCAACCCCCAGAGGTAGCACAGGCTGCGCAGACGGCGACGCAGGCAATGATCACCGAGCAGATCTCGCAGCTCGCGCCTATCAGTGCCGATTCTTCCACGCAGGCCGTGCTCGCGTGGCTCTCGCAGGCACAGAGCATCATGGAGGAGCTCGCCATGGGCGGCATCGCGGCGTTGCCCGAGGAAGCCGACGATATCCTCGCGACGATCAATTCCACCGTCGTGAGCGACCTCACACGCATAGACGCTGCTCACACAAAAGTACTAGCCTCCGTGGTCGACATGCTTCCATCCATGTGGACCACGGGCTTCTGGTACAGATCGTCCAAGGGCTCTTTGTGGCTGCCCAAGTTCTCTCACGTGTTCACAGTGTGCGCGGATGCGAGTAAGACTGCCAGTGACGATACCCATGCTCGGCTCGTGAACCAGACATCACTCATGGTGCGCTTCACCAAGGACAACGTGTTCCAGAGCGGCTCGGATGACGGTGAGCCGGTGAGTGAGCTGAACGCGGCGTATCTCGCGGCTCTGCCCACGCTGGTGGCCTCTGTATCCACACGCAAGGGCTTCCAGCTCTCTGAGCATCAACTTCGCCAGTACATGGAGACGATTCCTTCCAAGACGGATGACATGGACTTATCCGTGCCATACCCCGTATACGTCGATACGGCGCAGTACAAGGACTCGGACGTGGTCGCACTGCGCACCTTCCTGTCCAGTGAAGACACGGATCATGCGCTACCAACCAGTAGTGGATCGGCCGAGGAAGCATCCGCTGGCAGCGAGGGCATTCCGCCATCGCTCTCGGGTGCGACGACGACCCACAACCACGCGCACGTGCTCCGATGGGCCATCTCTCTATCGGGTTTCGTTATCTCGCTGGTCGCATAAAGCACAGTCGGGCATGTTCTACAGTAGTAATACACAGTAAGTACCTTGGTGTGCTACATAGGAGCCACGACCAAGCCATTTGCTTCTTTCTCTCTTATTTTTTTTCCGATTCCGCTGGCTTGGATGTTTGATATTGCGCCCGAATAAGTTATGATGCATACATGTTGCTACACGACGTAGACCACTTCAGCAGGCCCGATGGTGTTGGCTGTCTCTTCCTTCGTATCTACCTCCGTGACGTGTTTCCTGGTCTGCTCTGATCGATGCACAGGCTGTTGTGCAGCCACTTCATCACGCGGATCGGTAGCCATAGACAGCGTGAGCTCTGTTGTGGCATCGGATTCACCGTCGTGATCGCCCTGGCCTGTAAACCCTTCACCGCTGCGCGCCGTCGGAGTAACCACCTGGATGTATCGCAGGGCAAGCGGGCCCTCATTCATCCACGGTTGTGTCTCTGTATGCGAAGCAGGTGAGAACGCAACGACCTCGCTTCGAGGAGGATCGATTTGCATGAGCTTGACGCCATTGGCACTGGACGTGCGCACGTCCTCGCGCCAGCCCGCGAGATGCAACGCGTGGCGAGGGCCTGCTCGTCGACGCGAGGCAAAGCACGAGTATGCGCCGCCCCGCGCGGCGGTCTGCCGTTGACGCGCCGCCGCCCTTTCTTCCTGCGCCGCAGCATCCTCCAGTTCCTGCAGCGTGCGCAGGTCGCTCTGGTCGTAGCGCACGCCCCCCGAGCCCACGATGCGGTCGCAACACAGCACGCAGTGCGTATGGTCGCGTCTCCAGAGCGAATCGCGCAGCGTCGTGTATTTCCAGACCACGGACCAGACCGCAGCCAGAGCCACCACGACCATGATCGTGAGTACTACGTACTGGAACGAGTGCCGGTACCCGCCACCGTCACCGCTCATCACTGCTTGCTTCTGTTGTTGTTGCTGCTGCAGCTGGGGTGGGCAATCGTGCAATGCCTGTGGTCCTTCGATAGGAAGAGATGATGACCGTTGGTGTCGCAGTTGGCGGTAGAGCAGTTGCAGACTGAATGCTCACTGACTGTGAGACTGAGATTTGTCGGTGGGTGGGTAGTTATTAACCAAACGCACGAACAAAAAAACCCACGAACGAGTGGGTAGCTCTGGCGGTTTGTGAATCACTTTTGGGGCCAGTGCGGGGGTCGAAATATTTGCGAACGAACACATTCGTAAAAATACATAACCTACCTAATATAATTCAAAAGATAAAATTGAGAACATTAAAATGAACACTTGCAAGCCGATATACCTTCACGATCAAATAAACAATGGTTGCTCATCTTCCTGATTTGTTTGTTCCGCCCGCTGAACTTGAAGCAAGAAAAAAGAAGGACGACAAACAAATAAAATCGTGAACCCATTGCGTCGTTGGACAACACAGTACAATCGCAAAACACGGTGAGTTGGACGCAGCAGGCAGTGAAATGAGGATCGCTTTTTGCAGGGTACAGTGTGTCATGGGTACACCATACCCACGCTTTGCTTCAGGAAGATGGCGCTGATGGGTGGCGATTCCGCAGCGGGGCGCGCGAGATGGCTGAGTGTCGCCCACACCCATGAGTGAGGAACTTCCACACGTGTTATGGGCAGTCGGCGTACCCAGTGCCGCTCATTCACGTACCACCGTGGCGGGCGCCAGCCAACTAGTACTTTGTCAGAATAACCTTTTGGTCCATGAAATGGGTACGATGCCCATAGGGGGTATGCTGCCACCTATCGACACTAACTTCGTATTTTTAGTGCGTTGTCGAGTGGAGAAGCCAATCACCTTAAACTGGAGGATGGCTGGATGGCTGCTGAGCTGCCTTTGATTGCGCTAGCGCTGCTGGATCCACGGCCTGGAGGTCTGGCAACGAATAGCGCTATGGTGAGCGTCCGGACAGAGGACACGCGGTCGCCAGTCGCTACTCGGCAAGAGCCTGCGAGCGATGACGGTGGCAGCACCGACAGCGACGTGGGCACCGACGAGCAAGAGCGCACGAGTCTGAATGGCGGCAGTGAAGGATGCGGTGAGGGCAGCGAAGCAGGCGAGCAGCTGGAGGACCTGTCGATGGACGTTGATGAGGCGGAATGGGCGGCGCGTCGTATTCAGCAGAGTTGGCGGCACCATCAGTGTCTTCAACGGCATGCAGACGGTGATGCGGATACCGCGGCGCAATCACCACGACCCACACCATCACCCAGACCGTCTGGAATGATTTGCTGCGCATGTTTTACCCCACTAGAGACGGCCGACGCGCACCAGAACCTTGTGGACGACTCCGTGTTTTGTCATGCGTGTCGTAGCGCCGTCGTCGACCCGGCCACGGCTGGCATGAATGCGTCAGTGCGGGGCTCGCCGCTCCCCAAGCTCGGTCTATTGATGCAAACGCAGGCCAAACTTCATGATCAACTTGACTTCCTTCGACAGCAGCAAGAGCTCTTGCACCATCAGCAAGAGAAGATCGCGGCGACCAAGCGCGCACAGGCCCAGACTGCCGAGTTGGCTAAGCAGCTCGCTCGTCAGCGACGCCGGCAGTTCCAGGCAGTCATGGCGCGTCGCCGCGAGGAGGAGGAGGCCAAGATGCAGCAATTACTGGCCGACGATACTGCTCATGCTGCCAAGGTAGCTGCCACGCCACCGCCACGAACCAAGCGCCGCACTACACCGCAGCGATCGCCAAGTTCGTCGTTATCATCACCGCATCAGGACGAAACCCCATCAGTTACTGTTGTCGTGGCCGGGTCCTTCCACATGGAGAGTCGGGCATCCTCGGCAACAGTGCGGAACGAGCGGACTGCCGTCGACTCAACTGCTGCTGTCAAGGTCGCGAGAATGGTGGAGAAAGCGGCACAGGAACATCGCCGCAAGCAGCAGCTCAAGCTTGCAAACTGCTACGCACAGGACCTCACCCCACTGGTACGAGGGCAAAAGCCCAAGAAACTTGCTGTCCAGGCGCCCCCCATCACTGTCACCTCCACTAAGTCCAAACCAGCACATACACCAGGCAATAGTCTTGCTAGTAGCAAGCACAAGTCTCGTCGTGTGCGTGGATTGCAGCCATTGGCAGACAAGATAGGGCGTACCAGGATCAGTAACCAGTGCTCCGGTCGTGGTCACGAGGTGGAGGCCACCAACAATGTACTGGAGCCGAATGAGAGCGATCTAATGAGTCCGATTGCACCTCTGCGGGTGCGAATCCCGACTCGGCCTCGCCATCAGTGGGCATCCGATTTATTGGGCACTGGCACCTCTCAGGCCACGCCCTTGACCGCCGAGATCAAGCCCGTGTCCTGGATCAACGCCCTAGGCAAGGACGTACTGGGCGACGACGCTGTTGCCACGACCTCAACGACGCCACTGATGGCGCCGACGCAGTTAGGAATCCCGCTGGGCACCGTGCACGAGGTCTCACGAAGGACTCCCCGTCTGGGCTATGGATATGGCCATGACGACGGCGACGGCGAGAGCGACGATGAAGAGCAATGGAGGCTGGAGGGTATACGCTCGCCATCCGCTAACCGCGTGACACTGGCACCACTGGTGCCGTCGTCGTCCCCGAAGCCAATGCGTCAAGCGGTAGTATCGATTCCGGACACAAAGAAGAGTGACAGAGTCAGTAGCTACACGAGCCACACTTCCTCCTCTTCCTCCTCCTCCTCCACGACCGCCATCAATGAGACCGCTAGCGCAGGGAAATGGGAGTACTCGAGCGAACGCCTCGCGAGTTTGCTAGAGAAGTACAACGTATCTGTGTCGTCGTCCCCCACAGTCAAGTAGGCACAGGTTCACCGTACATACAGGCAGGAACTTGCTTGAAAGTACCGAACCTGGGATGAAACTGCAACGCACCGAATCCTTGGTCAACGCAGTATCAATTGACGCTTCACGTCATGAGTCATATCAGTACTTCCAACCTACACAGTCGATCGGATAGCAACCCAACCTGCGTTGTGGTATAAAATGATATCCCTCCTCTTTCGGTCACCATTACACGATCAAAGCCGTGACTGAAGCTCATCTCTGTCCTCCCCTTCACTGAACATGCAGCAAG
The DNA here is from genome assembly GCA_023336285.1 of Pythium grandisporangium. Classification (NCBI taxonomy): domain Eukaryota; phylum Oomycota; class Peronosporomycetes; order Pythiales; family Pythiaceae; genus Pythium; species Pythium grandisporangium. The sequence continues at coordinate 10,233 of JAADWT010001106.1, forward strand.
AGACAACCAACAAGAACGCACCCCACATCATAGCATAACGAGGATGAAATAAACAACGAAAATCAAAATCACAACGAATAACTTGTTCACAAAAAAATAAAGAGAGGCAGATTAAAAGAACCGCAGGGAGGAGGGCAAGGCACCGCTAGCCGGACTGCAGGAGGTTGAGGTTCCTTCCGGTCCCGTCGCCTCCCTACCGTTGGCTCCTCCCGCTCTCTAAGCACATCCGCGTCTCCACCTTAATGCACACTTACTCGGCCGATGACGAGTGGTCCTCCTCCCAGTTGAGCGTGCGCTCCACGGCCTTGGCCCACTGCTTGAGGTAGTGCGAGCGCTTGGCCGACGCCATCTTGGGCTCCCACGTGGCGCTCACCTTCCAGTTCTCGCGTAGCTCCTCCACCGTCTTCCAAAAGCCCACGGCCAGACCGGCGGCGTAGGCGGCACCCAGCGCCGTGGTCTCAGCCACCACGGGACGCACCACCTCGACGTTGAGCACATCGGCCTGGAACTGCATCAGCAGCTGGTTCACGACCATGCCGCCGTCCACCTTGAGCTTGGTGAGGTGCACACCACTGTCGGCCTCCATGGCAGCCACGACCTCCTGCGTCTGGAACGCCGTCGACTCGAGCGCCGCGCGGGCAATGTGCTCGCGCGTGGCAAAGGCCGTGAGGCCCACCATCACACCACGCGCGTCGTCACGCCAGTGCGGCGCAAAGAGACCAGAGAAGGCCGGCACAAGGTAGACACCGCCATTGTCCTCCACCTGGCGCGCCAGGGCCTCAATCTCAGGCGCATCCTTGATCATCTTGAGGTTGTCACGCAGCCACTGGATGA
>JAADWT010001107.1:0-11060 GCA_023336285.1 Pythium grandisporangium
AACGGGCGAGGCGGGGGGAACCCGCGGCTGACCCGTAAATGATCTGACCATCTACCAGGAGAATAGGAGACGTAGGTAGGGAGGAGGTCGCCTCCGGCGACCTCCGACTAATTGCTTAATGTATCCCATTTGAAAAACCCAAAAAAAGAGGAGGAGCCACTCATCGGTCGTCGCTACCTACGTTCAAGGCCTGGCATAGCTCCACTAATACGCCCATAGGAATCGTACTTTCAGCTTGCGTCTCCATTTGACCAAATACGATTTGACATGTATTCGATTTTGTGTTTGCTGAGAATGAATAAAGCGAGAACGAGAACGCAGTATTAAAGTTTTCCGTGCCTCGCTGCCGGGCAACATGCTTGGCCCACGCTTCGCGGAGGAGCCCCATCGAATGCCGGACTCCACGTGCGCATCCAGGAGTCTTGGTAAAAAAAATAGATGAAAATTCCCACTTTATACTAAAATCCCCAGTCTTGTTAGAAACGGTAGATCTATCGTTTCTAAGAATTTCTCATTGAGAACCTACGAACCAAGACTAGTCATTTTAGATTTGGACGACCAATCTGCTGTTGTGGTTCACCATGGAGGTCGTCCCCATTCCCGTGCTCTCGGACAACTACGCGTACCTGCTCATCGACACGACGCAGCGTATGTGCACGCAGCAGATCTCACTGCCTCTTTTCGCTTGCTCTTGTTGTTGCTCACCCTCGTATCTCTCCCATCTCTCCCATTACTCTCATCGCTCATCTCTATCTCTATCTCTGCACGTTTGTTTGGGCTCTGACATTCATGCTGGGTCTGCTCGGGTGCAGGCGTCGCAGCAGCCATCGACCCCGTGGACGCGGACAAGGTGCTGGCGCGCGCCACGGAGCTGGGCGTGACCATCGAGAGCATCTTCACCACCCACGAGCACTGGGACCACTCAGGTGGCAACGAGGCGCTGCGCGATCTCATCGCCAGCCAAGACCAGCGCACGATCCAGGTCGTGGGCGGCCAGGATGACACCGTCCCGGGCGCCACTCGGCTCGTATCTCAGAGCGACGAGCTGTCGGTGGGTGCGCTGCGAGTGCAAGTATTCCATACACCGTGCCACACGCGTGGACACGTGCTCTACCTCTGCGGGGACGCGCTGTTCACGGGCGACACCCTGTTTGTCGCTGGCTGTGGGCGCTTCTTTGCCGGCACGCCGAGCGAGATGCAGTACGCGCTGAACGAGGTGGTGGCAACGCTGCCAGCCTCAACACGCGTGTTCTGTGGCCACGAGTACACGGTCACTAACCTACGCTTTGCAGCCCACGTCGAGCCGGAGAATGCCGCCGTAGCCGAGAAACTGCGCTGGGCGCTCGCGCAGGGTGAGGCCCAGCAGCCCACGATCCCGTCCACCGTGGGCGACGAGCTGGCCACCAACCCGTTCATGCGGGTCACCCAGCCGGAGGTGCAGCGCTTTGTCAAGGCGGCCGACAGCAGCGTTGATACCACTGACCCCACGGCCGTCATGGGCTTGCTGCGCGCCGCCAAGGACTCGTTTGGGGTTGGGCGGGGCAAGATCTAATTCCACGTGTTGCCAATGAGTCAACCATCTACTGTCATGCGTAGCGATCGAGTTCACCATAATGCCTAGTCACTTTTGGTGACATCTTCTATGAAAAATCATGACCTACTACTTGCTATAGGTCTACGTGTTTTTGTTTTTTTGCTAGACCCGTGCTGTAGCGGGTGCTGAGTTCGGGTCTCTGGATGCCGGCGTGCGCCAAAGCTCGGAGCCATCGCTGCGTGCAGTGACTGGCAGCGTGGGCAATGGCTCAGTGACTGGTTCACTGTCGTTGTTGTTGCTCCTTGAAAGCGCTCCAGGTGGCCGTGCCGGTACCGAGGGCCCCACCAGGTCCTGCAGGAATGCCTCAAGCGTGAGCTACAGCCGTCAGTAGTCACCGTTAGCACCAGTCCCCCAACAAGCAGGACGCTAGCTCGCACGTAAAGAGCGGCACGTACCGGTGCGTTTCGAAGAGAGCGTGGGCCGTGGCGCGAGTGATAACTTGCGGGTAAATACTCGCTCTTGGGCAGCATCGCGGCATGTGGTCGGCCGCCTCGCAACGGGCGTCGCCGTGGCAAGGGCGATGACGACGACGATGCCGATGCATAAGAAGAAGAAGGAGATAACGCTGCGTGGTGCACCTGGATGCACGCCGCCACCTCCTTCCGAGTCAGCTCTCGCCGAAGCAGGTGCGAGTCCAGTGCTCGCGTCGCCGTGTTGAGCGAGTCGCCCTCCAGCTCGAGCGCCGACATGTCCAGTGTAAGTTGTGCCGTGGACTCGGTCGCGTCATTGCCGCCTTCTACCTCTCCATTTAAAGCGAATGCGGACTGCGTGGGCGCCAGCGATGGCAGTGGTGGCTTGCGCTTGCGGCGCCGCTCTTGCATGCCATTCCTGTCCGACTCGAGGTTGAACTGCTGCTGCTGCTGCTGTTGCTGTTTGTCCTTGTCCTGCAGCTGTATCTTGGCCACGACCTGCTCGTAGAACCGCATCTTGCGGCTCAGCGCCAAATGCATGTCCTCGCCCACGCGCTGCTGCTGGCGCGCGTGGCGCAACTGCTCCGTAAGCGTGTCGTTCTGTGCCACCAGCTTCTCCAGCGCCGCGCTCTGGTATCGCAGCTCGAGCTGCACGCGCGCGTTCTCACTGATCGTGCGCTGCGTGGTCACGTCCAGTTGCGTGGCCAGCCGTGTGTCCATCTCTTCCTCGTGCGCATGGATTGCCTGGGCCTTCTCGCGCGTGAGCCGGTCCTGCTCAAACACGAGTTTGCGCTCCAAAAAGTGGATCTGCTCGTCCTTGCTGGCGCGTAGCTCACGTAGCTGGTCCTGCAGCGCCCTCAGTGTGGCGTCCATGGCCTGCTTCTCGGCGGCCACGCCACGCATTTCCCGTACCAGTGAGGCATCCTCCGCGATTGTGTGCTGCAACCGCTCCACCTGCGCCGTCGCCTCGGCTAACAGACGCTGGAACTCGAGCTCGCGACACGTCTCCAGCGCATGGAACAGCGGCCGTACCACGTCCTCTCCTCCTCCTCCTCTTCCGCCGCCCTGCAGTGTCTCCACCAGGGACGCGTTCACACTCTCGAGCTGCTTGACTTGCGCAGTCAGCTCCTCCACACGCTTACTTTTAAACGCCAACACGCGCTCGCGGTCATCAATGTTGGCGGCCATCGACGCCGTCAGCGTCTCCACCTGCAGCTGCAGCTCGCGGTTGCTGGTGCGTAGCGTCTCGTTCTCGCGAGCGGCCTGTGTCAGCGCGTCCTCCACCTTCTGGTCGTGAAGCGCACGGCGCGCGATGGTCTGGAACTTGTCCACGCCGTCGGTGTCATCGGCGCCAAAGAAATCCGAGGCCCGCAGCATGTTGTTGCGACCACCACTACCGCTGCTGCTCTCGTTACCGCTCGGTCTATCGAATGAGTCCAGGCTTCCTCCACCTCCTCCTCTTACTTTTGGCGTCCTTCTTGTTCGTCTTGGGCTCGCTTCCCCTTCTCCTCCATTTTTATTTTAGACCCACCGTGGCCGCTTTCGTCATTTTTCGCTTATCCGCGCAGAATTGGCGGCACAAAGCCGAGCCATGGTTCCACTTGCTGCTCCGTAGCATATTCCTCGTCATCGTCCTCACTCCACGTATCCACATCACCTGCTCCCCCACGACCCACGGCCCCTGCTTCCTCTTCTTCCTTCACCTTTTCCTCCTCCTCCTCCTCCTTCTCCTCCACCAAAGCAACCGGCGGCGGCGTCCACTTCATGATGAGGCCATCCCCACCACCCGTCCATAGTTGCCGCCGCGAGGCTCGGTACACGCAGCTCGAGATGGCCTCGTAGTGCGCCGTGCACTTCACCATAGCCTGCCCTCTCTGGCCCAGCAACTCGTAGCCGGCGAGCTCACCACTGACCCCGTTCGGGTGGAAGAGCATCGCGTCCTCACTACCACCGCCACTGCCATCGCCCGCTTCATCTCCGCCCACGACCGCGAGCTGCACCTGGCTCACCCGTCGTCGGTCGCAGCGCGTGCCTTCATAGTTGGCAAACAGGTGCTGCCCCGAGCCTGTGTGCCAGAGTCGCACGCGGTCATCGTGGCCGCTGCTGACTAGGAAGCGGCCGTCGGGCGAGAACGCCAGCGCTGTCACGGCGCCACCATGCGCGCGGACGTGGGACACACTAGCGGCCTCGTGTGGGTCGCCATTCGTTGCTCGACCGCCTAGTCGACGCCGCTTGCTGCTCCCCCGTGGTTCTCCCACCAAGGAGGAGGACGTTGTGCGGGAGGACGCTCGATGAGGTCGCTCGGCCGAACCTTCGCGGTTGAGGCAGCGCAGGCAGGCCGAGGCCCCCGAGCGGCGAATGTCCCAGACGCGGATGTCTCCGTCTCGAGCGCCCGAGACGAGCTGAAACTCTTCGTGTGGTGCCCACGCCAGCGAGCAGAGCTCATCGCTGTGGCCGCGTAGTGTATGCGAGCTGGAGCCGCTCACGGGGTCACAGAGCCGCAGCTCGCGCTGTGTGGTAGCGGCCGCGATGAGGGGTGACTGGCTCGTGGTTCGCGAGAAGGCAGCAGCTCGCACACTGCACCCGCCCGCGAACCGGAACGTTAGCACGGACACGAAGGCGTTGGCGTCCCAGAGCGTGACGAGGCCGTCGCGCGACGCCGAGAGGAAGAGCCCGCCGTCTTCCGGGTACCAGTCCACGGCCGTCACGCCGCGAGGTAACGTCAATGGCGCCGCCGTCATGGTAGAGGAGAAGGCGGAGCAAGAGGAGCGGGGCAATGCATTGGCGATAGGGGCCGAAGCCTGTGCGACCGCACACGGCGGCAAGCAATGGCTCGTGTCGTAGGTGGCGACACCACCACCAGCCGCAGCAGCTGCTCCATCGGCCGACACAGCATTACAGCAGTGGCCGATGGTCAGTGCATCATCACTGTCGTCTAGTGCGCGCAGGTCGTAGAGCTGGACGCGTGAGCGTGAGGTGCCCACGAGCAGGAAGCGCTGCTCCACGGGCTCGAGCGCCATGCTCCAGACACGGAGGGCGCCGCTGGCGTCGTAAATGTAATTGTGCGGCGCAGGGGTCAGCCGACGCAGCTGCTCACGCAGGAACGAGCACTGGAATGCGTTGCGCAGGCCCAGACTCCGCTCCGCCACGTACGTGAACACGCTCGTGTGACCTGCGGGTCGTGGCGCCAGCAGCTCCATGGCGCTCATCTTCGGCTACCGTTGGTGAATCGCAAACGGAGTTACTACACTGGGGAAACAGTTAGTAACCCACAGCTGTCGGAAGGCGTGGACACAAGCTGAGATACGAACCCATGTCGGGTAATCCTGTCGTCGATGGCGGCTACCGTATTTTCACGAATAAAAGCCCCTCTCTATTAAAAGTCCGCTCCCGTTTTAGTGACCTGAGCCCGCGATCAAAAAAATTAAAACACCCCTCTCGAATAGAAGTCCGCACGTTCGCGACCACCGCGGCGCAAATGTGGGGAACTGATCGATGCCTGGACGCGGTCCGACCAAGTCGAGTACACCCGTGGTGGCAACCCGAATCCACCCTTTGTGACTGTCGTGGCGAATTGGATCCGTCGCGCCTGGCGTGCGGTCCCACAGGAAATTGTCGTCCTCTCCATCAAGCGATCTGGCTTCGAGAGCAATGCCTCAGAGTGGCATATCAGTCGCCACGACGTGTGTGGTGATGGCTTTAACTAAGCCAGGGCTGCTGATGCAGAAGTAGCTCCACCATCGTCCGTCCAAGGAGATGAGGTACTTTGCGATGCCTTTGATGATGTCAGTATTATTGACCTTTAGGTGAACCAGCGAATGCCTGATTCACTGCTTAGAAATAGAAGTCCCCTCTCGAATAAAAGTCCGATGTCACTAAAACTCACCAGGTAGCAGACACTATTCAATAGAAAACCGTTCTTTTATTCGTGAAAATACGTTACAATAGCTCAGCATCAGGCTGCTATTTCCAGTTTTCCGTAATTACGCAAATAGAACTGACTTCTCTCTCTCTTATTGGCCAGCTTAAAAGTCTCCGCACCCTAAAACTTTTGAAGCATTTGGACGATTTGTCCGTCCACATGAACTTTCTTGGTTGTAAATGACAAGGCAGGATGTTGAGCGTCTAGCGCACACGTCTGACGACCTTTTATGCTAATTTTCGTAGTTCCAGAGCTACAAGGAACGGCCAAGATCGAGTACAGCCGTGACATACGCCAACTTGTTGTTGGGATGCACACATGGCTACAAAACCATTGCAAGCGAGCTTGCCATGCCTGTGGGATCGGTTCGCTACATCATTCAGAAATTCAATAAACTCGGAATTGTCGACAGTCTCCCTCGCAGTGGCCGTCCAAGCCTCATCACCCCTCGGCTACAGCGTCTCGTCGTGCGGAACGTGCTGAACCAGCAGCGATACGTTGGCTGCGGTTCTAGAGGAGTTCCACAATCTCCAAGTTAGTGCATCTACAGTGCATAACATCTTATGTGATGCGAAGCTCTACGGTTGTGCGGCGCGCAAGAAGCCACGCATCAGCAAGACTAACAAGGCCAAGTGGATCAAGTATGCCCCGTCGCATCCAAGCCGTTTTGACCAGCAAAGATGGCCCTACAAAGTACTAGAGCTCTCGTGAAAATGACGGCGTCACTGCGCATGCTTGCGTACGGCTCGGCGTACTCCTCGAAAATGAGTGAGTCCAGCATCAACGCGGCGAAAGTGTTCACAAAGGCAACTGTTGAGACAAAAATCTCAATAGGCTCATACATTATATGAGCCTGTCTACTTGTGCAAGCCAGCGTCCAAAAACCTCATCAACATGTATCGCTCGCACGCCCACGCATCAACCCTTTCATTGCCGATACATTTCCTAATGTTAATTTTCTAATGTTTTGTATGGGGGTTTCATAGAACAACCGAATTTCAGTTGCTTTAGGCCTTTTTCCGGTTTTTGCAAAAGAAGGACGCATGGCGGCGAGACTCGTGGACACACTCGAGCGGTTCGCGACGGTCTCAGGGCTTCGGGTGGAACCTCAAAAGTGCCATGGATTTTGCCTCAACACCACAGTCACGGACAAAACCATCGGACCTTACCCGGCCTTGTCCGCGAGAGAGGCGACGACGTACCTGTGGGTCAAAGTCGGCACGGGAGAGCAGTCGGGGTCGAACTGGGATGGGCGCGTCAAGGCGATCAAGAAACGGGTGGGGGTGATGTCTACACACACTGCCGGGCTGGGGGACCGGATCACGTTGTGGAACGCGGTGGTGATACCAAGCCTAGTATTCACCGGCACGTACGTTCAACCGAGACCAGAAGACTTCAAGGCGATCGATGCCATGCTCCGGAATTATCTCTGGCGGGGCCTCGTATCGGCGGAACAAGCGAGACACAAAACTGCGAGCGACATGATCCACCTCGACCGAGACTCCGGGGGCATGGGAGTTGCGGACTACCGGGCCCGCCTCATGTCAGCAGCGGCCAAGACAATTCTGAACTGGACTTGGAGAACCGGCGACAAGGTCTGGGCAGTCACCAACAGCTTACTCACGGAAGGGGGAAACGACACCGCACGACCTTCGCCGAGAGCGTGGCCGACCCGGGAAGCCACCACCTTCGCCCCGTCAAGATCGATCCTGGACACGGGGCTGGCAACCACCAATGCGTTGATCACGGCGAGATACCCGCCCTCGGCCGCCCTGGTGCAGGCCAAAGCAGCCTTTCTAGCCGGGGCGGACGGGCGGACGCCAGGCTTCCGATGGCTCACCTCCAGACGCGGTGAACTCACCTTCGCCCCAGATCGGATGACAGACATGGCCGCCCTGCAGCGACGGGTCTACGTGGAGACGCCGCCAAAAATACGAGCCTTTTGGGGCTCCTTCAGGCCGATACATAACCCGTGGGTAACGACGGCGACAGGGACTGTGCTTGGCCGAGCCCAGGCGACGTGGCTCGCGGACAGAATATGATGTGGCTCCCGGACAGAATCGTGGAGCTGGCGCTCACGCACGACCACCAAGCAGCTTTTCCGTTCACGGCACCGGCCCGCTCCCGCTGGACGGCATCACAACTGACAGCCCTCCTTTACCAGATTGAGACAGCGATTGCGAATCGACCGCTCTTCCAGATCGACGGACTCGGCCCCACGGAGAACAAGGTCGACCCCATTGGCAGGCCCCCACTCTTCAGCTAGTACGAGTGGACGAGAATGGACGCCGATACCATTCGCGGGGCAAGCTTGACTAACAAGTGGGCGCTGCCCCCGAGGACGACACCCGGCCGCCAGCGCGCGACAATCACAGCCAGCGTATTGGGGCCAGAGCGACAGGTACGGGTAAGTACAGGATGGACTTGGGTGGACCCTGTCATAGTTCACCGGTCATATTACATGACTCGCTTAAGTTCGCATTGAAGTTCAACTTCCGCTGACGTAATCGTCAACGTGGCAAGACGTGATTGGCTGAACCATCCAACCAATCAACTGTATATATTTGAGTGTTACGTAAACTTCATATGACGTGTATATTTCCTGTCCATTGATTGGATAGCAAATGTATGGACAGAAGAGTAGAGTCGGCTTAGAGGTAGCAGTAGCGAACTAAGTCCAGACCAATTCACTTTGCATTTTACCTACTCCACAACAGACGAGATGTTGAAGTTCCTTGGCATATTGTTCTACATGACAGTGATTGACAAGGGCGAGTACTCAAAATCACTGGGCAGTGCAGGTCGATGTGCCAATGTTTAACGTGTTCGGAACAAGTCTCGACAATATAATGTCGTTGAAGCGATTTCAATTTATCCGGAAGTACGTTGTCTTAGGAAGGAATGTTGCTGTCGACGAGTCGAGTATCGCATGCCATTCGAAGTATGGTCGGCATCTCATTGTGTTCAGCCCGTCTAAACCAACTGGCAAGTACCATTTCAAGATTTACGCGTGTCGCTGCTCGACGACGTGGTTGATGGTTGGCTTTCGACTTCACTGCAGCAGCGACATGGATGATCGTTTGGATGGGGTTATACCTCAGTCTGACGCGCGTTACTTGGAAGATCATCTGCAGTTTTCGTCGAGTATTCGCCAGATCGTGCTGGAGGTAACTCAGCCACTGCATGGATCGAAGCGCGTGGTCAACACCGATAACTTTTACACTTCCGTCACGCTTCTTCTCAGCTTGAGAGACGTTGGCATGTACGGCCGCGGAATGATCCGAGAGTCATCGGCGCATTTCCCCAAGGCCCACATGTTTGCAAAGAAGGCCAAGGAACCGAGAGGGTCGTCGCTGCAAGGAGGGAGCCGGAATGGCCAAATTGTCGTGGTGTCTTGGATGGACGGCTCAGCAATGAATATCATCTCGAATGCTGACTCGTCAGGTATGGGGGAGGTAAGAAGGCTGATCGGGAACCAGCATGTCCCTTTTCCAGCGCCGAAGTGTGTTACTGAGTACAACAAAGGTATGCAGGGAGTGGATCGGCTCGACTAACTGCGCGCCAAGTATTCGATCACCGATGGCCACTCGATGAAGAAATGGCACAAGAAGCTTGCATTGACCGTCATCGACATCGCTCGCGTCAACGCGTACGTTACCAAGCGCTTGTACGATGCGGCCGAGCGACCCCCACGGAACGCTCACCGTGCTTTTATGATTGAGCTGTCCACTGAGCTCATTTCCGGGCGGTGGAAAGAAACCAGTGAAGACGAAGGGATGTTGTTTGCGGATGATCCTCTAACGAGCAGAGTGGTGTCGCTGGCACCTTTGCCGCATTCTCAGCCTCCATCAACGCCAACAAAACCCCAACCGAACCGCCATGCGACTTCATCTTTTCTTCCGTGGCCTTCCCCAAAGCAACTAGAGGCAAGCGAGGGTGCAAGATGGCAAGCTTGAGGGACGTTACCTGACAATGAAGACGAATTACTGCATTCAACACAGGGTGTGTCTGTGTACCAAGGCGTACACCACTCCTGCTTCGCTTTCGACTGTTCTTTGCCCGTTTCAAGATTGGAATTGCTGGCGCAAGTATCACGAGTTCTATCTCCCCCGTGGACTGTTCAACAACGAAGAAAGAATCAAGCGCTCGTCTGCCATTCACAAAGCGCGAAAGGCTCTTCGATTTGTGCCACGGGGACTCGACTCGATCGTGGAGCATCCACCCAGCAACGGTGCTGTTACATGTGACTCTGCATCAGCGGTGACGCACGGGTCACTTGTTCCCGTTCGTCTACAGACGGCCAGTGCCAACCCGCTCGGATCTGAGGAAGCTAGTGCGGAGGAATCCCTGCTTCCGTTGCTGCTGGAACGACAACAAACGCCCAGTGTCACCCCGAACGATGGAGGACAGGCGCCATCGTCCGGTGTCACCCCGAACGACGACGACCAAGTACGAAGTCCTCAAACACTTGAGCAAGCGGCGAGTCCACCAACACTGATGTTTAGCCCGTTTGATGGGGAACGAACGAACTCGGAGGCGGTGGATGAGATACGAGCGCAGTTCGCTCAAGTTCATAGCCCACCTCAACCGGTCACTACTCCAGGGTACTCGACGGTATCATCAGCATCAACAGATTACCATTAGCGCAGCTCTTAGATATTTCAATATATGTCTCATTCGTTTAGCTTTATGATTGATGTTGACGCTGTCTGCCTTCTGGTCCTATCCTGCCCACATTCCCTCTCTAATTCTACGCCAACGTCCTCGTCGCCTATTGCTTCCTAACATCTACACACACCTGGTGCACTGTTGCTTGAGCAAGTTGTGCCTATGTGTACCGTGTCGCTAGCGTCGGCGCGCATTGCCGCGGTCTATGTGCGTATCATGTTCGAGTTGCGTATTGTCATGTGGAAATTCGCATAAATACAGGTTTCCACGGACATATTCGCCGTCCTCCTTGTTCCAATCACCCAATGCTGCATGACACCACTAGCGCTGGTCGGGATCAGCAGGGGTCGGTATGACATGACTCACCTCATTACGTGCAGATTGGCCAAGAGCAGTCCTCTTGTTGTGTTGTTGTGTCTGTATAACCACCGGTAGGACTGTGCGCCACGCGCCGCGCGATACATAA
>JAADWT010001108.1:0-11049 GCA_023336285.1 Pythium grandisporangium
AAAAAAAAAAAAACATTATCAAATGCCGACATGTCGACGACCAGGTCGAATCCGACCCACCAACCCGCTCGAATGGTGTGATTGATTCCATGCGATACAGAGATGACACCACTACAGTAGTAGCAACGCACCATCCGCGTGAACGACTGTACCAGCCTGCTTCATGTGGTCCTTGAGGTCCTGCCACTTGACGGTCCACGACAAATTACCAACGTACACCCGGCACCCCTTGTGGGTACGACCACCAGCACCGCCCGCCGTGGGCATCTGCTCGCGGTCTTCGCGCACAAAGATCTTGCGCCCATCCAACTCCGTGTCATTCAATGTCGCGATCGCGCGCTGCGCATCCGCCTCCGAGAAGAATGTGACCAGGCCACAGCCCTATGTCCATAGAGCAACAGCAGACAGCAAGCAAACGAAAACGAAGAAAAAAAAGATGGTAAATCAATCCCTCGTCATCGGCCCATCATTTTGTACGATTCATCACCAACCTTGGAGCGGCCATTGGCTTCCATGACACTGGCGTGCTCCACCTCACCGGCGGCTTGCATATGCGCACTCAGCATGCTGGAGTTGACGCCCCATGACAGATTCCCAACGTACACGCGGTTACTAGCCGATGCACCGTGGCTACCGCTGGCGTCGGCATTGCCTACGTTCCAGCGCATCGCACAAGACCACCACGCACACAAGCCAACAACACACAACAAGCAAACGTGAGATCTCTCTCATACCCACGGATGAGGTGCTCGGAACGCAGAGGTGAGTTGCGTTCGTACCATGGCGCGAAGTGCGTGATTGATACGGGCCAGACTGAGCCAATCGATCCGCGCGCTTGCTACGAACCACAGACAATACCAAGCACCACCATACATACACACACAAAACAGCGGCAGCAGAGGGCAGCAGGTTAATCATCCATCCATGCATCGGTATTAAAGCAAAGGAAGCAGACGGGAGGAGGGGAGGCCGCCACGAACGAGTTTTTGATTTTGCCGCTCGCCGTCGGAGAACTGGGCGCCGGCGCCTGCGCGAGCGCCTGCTGAGGCTGCTGAGGCTGCTGGTTCTGCTCGCCCTTGCGCTCCTCTGCGATCTCCTCCAGGGACATGTCCAGCTTCTTCTCCACGGGGTCCATGCCCGCCATCATCATCGCCATCGCCACCTCGCTCGCCTTGCTGTCGCTTGCTTCTTCTCTTCTTTTTTTTTGGTGGTTTGCATTGCATCGAGAGCGTGTTTCACCTCTGGGGTAGGGGGGGGGGCTGACCTTGGACACGGTATACCGGTACGATACTGTATTCACGCGAGCGGTGAGGCGGAAACACCGTATACCTAACAAGAATTTCCCGTTATTGCAAGTGGCCGATCGATGGAACCGATCTCTCTCTCTCTCTCTCTCTCTTGATTCAAGAGAGAGAGAGAGGTCGGTTCTATTTACGGTATTAATATTTACGGATAAACTGAGCGGCATTCTGTATCAGTGAAAAATCGGCCACCTCTTAGTAAAATCAGTACATAGATGGCTGATTTTTCACTGATAAGAATGAGAATGAGTTCATACCATTTGCTAAACCAAATCGGTCATTCCATACCATGCTCCTCCATGAAGCGCAAGTCAATCTCACCAAAGCCGCCAAGACAGCAGCCGAATATGGCCACGTCCAGCTGGTGAAGCGCCTTTTGCGCTACAGCTCCGAGTTGGTTCCTTGCTTCCGGACTGGCTGTGTCGAAGCCGTGATGGAAGGCGTGACAGCAGGTGGACACGTGGGGCTGTTGCAGGAGATGATGGAGAACACTCGAGGAGCACTGCGAGTGCCCCTTGTTGCGCTCGATACCCTTGAGTCATGCTCAATGGACGCCGAAGGATGCCCCCAACCACGAGTTTTCCATGCCGAAGAACCAAAGTGAGAATGATATTATCACTGGGATTCGGCACGTGCGGTCAAAGAACCCCCAGCATGTCACGGCGTGTGAATTGAGAGCATTCTTGCACGACGCTATCTCTGCCAGCTTACGAGTGTATGGCGCTATACCTGATGGAAGACTTGGGCGTGCAGTGCTGTTGTGTTGCCGACGACACGCGGGATCTGACACAATTCGTGGAGGCCGGTATGCCGAAGGTTGCCGAACTCGTGCTCGCGCACTGGCCCTCTCTGTGGCTCGATTCCATCAACGAATATCGGGCTGGTGGGTATTCTGTACTGCAGCTGAGTGCGGCAGCCTCAGGCCGCAGAGATGTGCTGCGATGGGTCATGCAGTACCATCGCGAGCATCACGGGTCGCAACGGCCGCTCAAATGGCCAGATGAGATGATTGGAGCGGCCGCTGCCAACGGACATCTCAAGATGGTGCAGTGGCTGCACAACCACTCGCAAGCCGACTGGGATGGAGCCTGGCCCGGGGGTGAGGAGGACGGCGATGATAATACACCAACGCAACGACTGGAGGGCTATACAGCGAACGTGGTCCGGGGAGAGGCGGCGGGCTCGATCGAAACTGGGCATCTCGACGTGGTGAAATGGCTCTTCGCGCACCGCCCAGAAGGGTGTGTTCAGATGGATTTCCAGTGACAGGAGGCTGCGCACGAAGTAGGTCTACCCTAATGCAGTTCCTGCACCACCACGGGCTCTGGATGGCTGATGACGAGCATCACGCCGACCGTGATAGGAAGGAAATGTTTGATGCGGTTGCGGCCGGGGGGCGACTTGGAGCTCGTCATCTGGCTTCAAAACCCTCAGTGGCCTCATCTCTGCACACGGATGGCTTTGCTTCTCTGGGAATCGATCGATCTCGTGGTCGCCAAGTGGGTGCACACCCACTCGGCTCCGATTGGCAGAGATGAGGACAGGTACGACCTTTCTGTCACTGTATTGGAGGAACTACTACGTCTTGCCCCAAGCGTCAGCCAGTGGTTGTCTGAGAACATGGACTTGTAAGGATCCGGGCAGGAGGTCGGTGTATCTTCGAGCCATTGGTCGCAAAACTTCTCGTGGGGTTTCCACGAAAGCGCAGGTTGGCAGCACATTCCTGGATACTTTGGATGACTGAGTCTATCGACTTGGAAGCGACTGGGGTAGTCCAGTAGCCGCATGTTTGAATAGTGATTGGTTGCCATTTCATTACCAGTTCTCTCTCTCTCTCTCTCTCAAGGATGAGATGAGAAAGATGACGCGTGTCCACGTCCAGCAGGCTCCAGCAAAGGTGGGCAGATTTTGAGTTCGAGTGTGCTTATGAGTTGGAGGTCGCGAGACTAAACGATGCGATACGGTGATAAAAGTGGAGACCGCTCAACCAAGTGAGCTAGCTGACTTGAACAGGGATAGATGGAGCCGATCGTTGAATGTTTGCATGTACAGGTGAAGCGCACGTCGATCGACCCCACAGCGATGATGCTGCCTCCACCCCCGACCTTGGGTCTTGTGTGTGAGCGCCACGCTGGTGACCGCCACTACATGGAATGCCAACGCGAACGAAAGAGACACCTATTGTGTGGGATGACTCTAGTGCGCACACGGAGCAAACGTGGGTGCTGTTGCTCACTCAGTGCGTGAGTGAGCCACGCGGTCGCAATGAACGATGGACTCCCTCCTTTCACAGCTTGGGTTGATTTGTGTTACGTATTACTACTAGTAGTCATTTTCCTCAGCTCATAGCGATGGTACTGCCGTGTCGGCCCGTCCAAGATTGAGTAACAACACTTGCTGGATGTGTTCTCGGATGCGTGGCAACAGACGACGGGGAGCAGTGAGGACCAGTACGTGTCGCGCTCGGCGTTGACACAGCTGCCAGTCCCCACGCACCACACGTGTCTTCTTTCGCTTGGATTTTTTAATTGCAACTGTGGTGGATGCAAACTGCGAACGCAGACTCGTCATCCAACGACCATCGACGGTGCCCACGTGATGGTCATTCGCTGTTAGTGGGACGCGTATGCGCTCAAGTTGAGCATCAGAGAGGAGAGCGTCGAACGCACTCGGACGACACCAGTCAGGGAGGTCCATGTCTACGCTGAGGCGACCCACGACACTGGCCAATGTCACCACGGGGTGAAGCACACCGTTCGAGGCATCCGTGAGTAGACCAGAACTGAACACCACCACGTTGCGAGTCCCCGGTGTATGGTGGAAATCAGCACGGTTGTTTCTCGTCACGCTCCAAAGCGTCGAGGATGGAGACAACTGCAACGTCAAGGCATCCAATCCAATGTCGTGGGCTATGGTATCTCTGTTGGGATCAACATCATCATCAGTAAGTTTGACTGCCTGCTTGCTGTCCTCGACTGATTCCGGTTGAAGACGCTTCAGTCCGTTTTCGAGCCGATCTCCCTGATGTGTCATGACCAAATGATCAACATACGAGCAAGCAAGCGCCTCAAGCAGAAGTGAGTGAACACTGGCAGTTGATCCTGTCTGTGCTTGAGTACCCCTAACATCACCCCCGTCATGGAAGGAATCGTCAACCACAGCGAAACCCCTTCTAGCCAACACAAGGGATAAATGCTGACGGGTTCTCGCTGCCTCACGAAGCAGATCGATTTCCAGTCCGAGCGACCGACACCATGGCACTTCAGTATTGCTCATCTGCGCATGATCAAATGCTTCCACAATGTTCAAAAGCGTCAAGTGATCTCCACTTGGGTGCACTAGCACGCGTTGATGCTCCTGTTCCTGTTGTTCTTTTCGAGATCTAAACTCAAAGCCAGATGCTGCGGAATATCGTGACTGATTCAAACTGCTAAAATACGTAGGAAGGAGTCGCTCAGGGGCTGCCAGCGCGAGAACAGAAGCCAACTTGACGCCTGTGCCAAGACAACCCAGTGCATTGCACACCAGAAGAAACCGACCCAGTCGAAGATCCACACCCAGCGAAAATATAACGTCACCGTGGTCTGTCATTTGGTGATGCGTATCAAGAACCCCCAGAGCCTGGAGTTTGAGCGCCGCCCTGGCTCGAGCAACGGGTCCTATGGGACTGATCATCTCCAGTTCACCTCCTAGGGACCGCCCTCGGCGTTGCAACCACTTGTCCACCAACACGAGCTTGTGGATAGCAGCGTGTTCGACACCTGGAGAACATACCGATGATCTCCCTGTTGTATCGCACACATCGGGAAACAGTCGGATACAGATTCCACTTCCCACAGTACCAGCGCATCTCATCCGCTGTTGCATTGTCTGCGATGTCACTTGCGTGGTAGTAATCTCATCCATGCCAAGCTTCTCGTTCCAGCGGACACGGCGCTCAAGACCTGTATCGATCACGTAGCGCACATTCAATTCTGTTGAATCCGTCTCCGTCATATTTGACAGGAATATGATGAGCCGATGACCACTGTCGGAGCTGTGCTGCTTCTGTATATGACACTGTGCGATTCGATCCCTTTGCGACCGAGTCATCTTACCTTCAAACGCTATTGCACTGACGACAGTGTACTCAGGTCTTGCAATCGCCGTCCCACTTGCGGCCTTCTGTTCACTATCGTTGGAATCTACCACGACTGCCGTTGCATTGTCGATTGGCCGAGTATCTTTAGTCGGCTGAACTTGGCTTGCATCTAATGGACGTCGCATCCGAAAGGTGAAGCCTCCGTTGACGTGACTCCGATTTGGATGCGCTGACGACAGTGATGCCCATTTGCTACCAATTACGACGTTTTGCGTTGCTCGCAAAGCTGCCGTAATAGATCCCATCCCAGGGAGGAAGATAACGATATTGCCTTCGTCCGTAGCGTTCATCAAGTCGATTGCCGTCGGGATAGCATACTTCGACACGAACTCCGTCACCTCGTTCGTAGTTATCACTGAAGGATTTATGCTGATGTCACGGCGATGCTCGACATGAATTGGGAATGGGATCTGTTTGGACAGTTCTATGATCGTCGACTTTTCCTTGTTCACACTAGCATCTGGGTCCAAGTAATTTTGATACTGGGCAACTTCCTCGGTCGAAGCCATTGAACAACAAACAACCTGAAATCTTGACTCACTCGGACCATGTTGCGTTGGCTGCTGGTTTTTGTGCATAGCAACTGCCCGCTTTAAAAGCGCCAGCGATATATCAATGTCCACTGATCGTTCATCCATATTATCCACAACAACAACACAATACTTGGCAAGGAATCGCTTCGTATTCTTCGCAATCGAGATGAAACGGCCGTAGGTCATGAACTCAAGTAATGTCATACCTTCCTTCACGTTACTCTCGCCTCGTCCAAGTGAATATGCAACTTCTCGACTGGATTGCGAACCACGCTCTTGGGCGATACGTTGGGCAAGAGAGATGACTGTTGAGCGACGCGACAACAGTACAATAATCCGCCTGCATGGCTTGTTCGGGCTATACGTTGGGTACTGTCGTGACGCGACTAAGTCATCGAGTAGCGCGTGGTGGACGTGCGTATTCGCGGTAGATCCGTAGTTACGAGTGAATATCAGTATCAAATGTTGGCGCAATGCTGGTTGAAGCTGCTTCTTGGTCGCGTACTGCGCCAAAAACGAGAGGAAACGATTCTTGTCATCTTCTAGACAGTGCTTGAGTGGTAGTGCATGGGACGCTCGATCAATCGCTCTTGCAACAGAGAATGGATCGACCGCGCCACAGTACGCCAGCATCGCACTTCTCAGGTTGGCGGCCGTCGCCTGAACAAAGCGGGACTCTTTATGACGCATATGAGTGCTAAGGTGATAGCGTCGTGGTAGTGTCCTGGTTGGCGTCGTCTTGCGCCAGCGAGGCACCGACGGCGAGAAATGTGCACTAGGGTCCGATCTTTTCCAAAAATCAATCACATACATAGGCAATAGCGCGCGTGCATCTGGAAATACGTAAACGTCGTCTCGAACGATCGGCTTGGGGATTCTAGAACCGGTCGAAACAATTCCTTTCATGACCACCAGCGAACCAGTGGAGCCCGCGTAGCGCAATGGGAGGGTCGTGGTCGCCGCAGTATATACACCATCTCCCAAAGCGCGCCCATGGATTATAATGCCGACATCAAATCCAGTTGTTGCGATCGCTTCAGCGCGCCAATGCTCCGGCGTTCCGTGGAATAACGGTTTCTTTATTGTTACCTTCTTGCGTCTCGCGCGTGATACGTCTTGAAATGATTTCAATATCCCCGGAGAAGGAGTCACGCAACGCCAGGTGTATTCGATGTTTTTGGGCAAGTCGTTCATAATTTTCCTTAGTGGGGACGAAATTGTGCGGTGATGGAACACTTTGGCTTCAGGTGCAGGCTCGGGCTTTTCGGTTTTTGGGCGCCGTTTCGGTGGTACAGGTTTCGATAGCATCGATGAAGCAAGTGATCGCACATTCAATTGCCATTTGTCACCCAGAAATGCACATACTAGCTGCTCGTCGTCGAGCTCTTGATAACACGCTAGCCGATGAAGAACACCAGTCGCGCGTGCACGATAATTCATCTCTGCAAATGTTGTTTCAACCTGTGTTCGAGACTTTTGAAGAATGAGGTGAAGGAACGAAGACGCATGATAGTCTCGGTTTGTGGCACATTTGCCTGCGAGGTCGCTCCATTTAACCCACGCAACTTGTTTCGTCGAAGGTTGCTGTTGGTTTGAATATTGTGAGGGTTCGTCACCGCGATTCAACTCGCACTTAGTGTCACCTCGATTCGGTTTGAGCACTAACCGTGGAATGTTATCACACCAGGAGTAATTCTCAACAATGGGGACAGCAAACAGTAAGTAGCTTGCAAAATCCAGCCACAGTGGCTGCATCATTCCCGTAATCTCGCGCTCCACCATCCACTCGTGAATATCCACTTGACCTCTTGTCGCGTCTTCCAACATTTGGCACACAGTCGCCATGGTGTCTTCCCCACGATGAACACGCGCTTCTACCAATGCCAATCTTCTTGTACCCGTTTTCGTTCGAGTGCGTTCAACCTGCACCAGAACTTCCACCTCCGATCCAGCGTGGCGAAAGAGCAAAAGGCCCGCATCGTAATTTACCGGCCGAGCACCAGTCATTTCATCGTCTTCGTGTTGGCCATCGTCTGTGTCATCGTTCATAACATCAAATCTTGCAATAATGTCTTCGGTGATAGTTGTATGGGCACTGGCAGCGTCTGTGCGGATTATTGGCTCCTCCTTCGGACCCTTCGCCTGCAAAATGACTCGCTCGAAGAACTCCACCGTGGTATCATCAATGTCCATCAGCAGGATCGTGCTGATACCGCTGTCCCTCTGCTCACAGCAAAAGCGTTGGCATTCGTTCACGATTTCCCGAGCGGCCAGATGGCGCGGGTATCCAAAGATGCCGGTCGAGATGCCCGGTATGGCGATAGAGGATAGCTGCAGCTTCGAGGCTTCGCACAGCGCCTGCCAGACTGCAGTGCGCAGGTGCTGTGCGTCTCGTCGCGTGGGGTTTTGCTGACCGTGGCGAATATTGGGACCGACAGCGTGGATGACGTACCGACATGGCAGACGACCGGCCCCTGTGGTAATGGCGTGGCCGACGGGCAATTGGCCATGCCGCCGTCGCCATCGCTGGCATTCGCGGTCAATCTCGTCACCACCAGCGACCACGATGGCTCGAGCGAGTCCTCCGCCATGGAGAAGCCAGCTGTTGGCGGGATTGACGATCGCGTCGACGCAGCTGGTAGTCAGATCTCCCTGCGCCACGAGGATCTCGGTGGTTGACGCAGCACCCGCGGGCGTCCAGCGCTGGCGCGGTGCGGCCGACATGGCCGGTGTCCACGTAGAGAGAGCCGCCATCGGTAACTGTAGGGGTGAGCGAGTGGCGTGGAGAATGAGGGAGTGGTCATTGCTTACTCTGCTCGTCGATATCGCTGGTGTCCTCGTACGCTGGCATCCGTCCTGAGGGCATGTTGAAGCTATGACCACTGTGACCATCACTCGCGCTAGTTGCCCCACCATCACTCTGAGTGTATCCACCAACACACATATGGGTTGACACGGTGGAGTGAACCCTCGCTGACCAATTGTGACGGTAAAAGTACGCAGAATGCGTGTCAAATTTTACGAGATGAATGGATAGCATGCAACGCTGGAACCACTGGAGCCAATGCGTCAACTGCACCACGACAGACTGGTTGTGTCTGGCTGCGGAGGTAGTACTGTAGTTCTTGCATCATGAGTTGGTTGGTTCAAGATCGGGGAATGTGTTGGTAGCCATGCGTTGTAATCGCCTATTTCATTTGATCCGGTACAGATCTGCAGCATTAATCTGCATCACGGGCATCCGATACGGGACAGCCACGGTTTCGTCACTTGTATTAATAAGAGCGCTTGGCACTCATGTCTTCCGCGTCGTGTGCAGCAGCAGCATCGGGTCATGTGTACATATTGCGTTTATTACAAATATTTCTCAATCAGTCGTTGACGCTTTCACACGGTGAACAGTTGTTTCTACCAGCGCACAGCTCCAATTGTTCGCTGACCGTACCAGCTGTCACCAAGTATATCGTCGTCCTCGTCATCGGCAAGTTCCTCTCTATCGTACTTGAGCAGGCGGGGCGGGTCATCGCTTATTGGCGCTAACAAGGCGCGGGCAAGCAACGTGCCAAACACTGGTTCAATCTCACTATGGCAGTCGCGCACAATCTGCTGTAGCAAAGGTGACACAAGGAATAGTCCGTGGGTCGTGGAGACTGAGGCATGTGGTGAGCGTCTGCTGGTGACCACCAGGTCACGCCATTTCACCCACACCACATGCTTCATGGCATCCGAGGGCGGTGGGATCTCCTCCTTGGTCTCTTCATCCGGATGTTTCCAACGATACATGCTGTACTGGAGTCTCTTCATCGGATGCACCACACTGTTCGCGTACAGCTCAGGTAGATCGTGGAACGGGTCTTCTGGGTCCACGATCGCGGCGGTGACCAGAGCGTACTCGGCAAGCGGCAGCCACCTCGTGGCACTCGCTCTCGCGTCCCTGCGCTCTGTCAACCAGTTCTCCGCGTCCACGACATCGTCTGTCCCTTCGTCAAACCCTCGCGATGCCGTCGCAAATGCGTCTTCACCGTGCTCCACGTGTGCGCCGAGCAAAGTGATCTGCCCCACGTGTTGGTGGGTACCTTCAACCCCAAGTAGCACCTCCACGTTGTCATCCACGGTGCGGAAGGGCATCAATGCAGCAGCTTGATGCCTTGGACGAGGCGACTTGACCTTGCCTGTCCCAAACGCATCCACATCCACGTCAACCGGGTCATGCGTCGGCCCATAACCATCATCATATTCTTCGTCATCGCCTTCGTTTTCTTCTTTTCCATCATCATCTTTTTCATCGTCTTCTTCGTCATCATCCTCCGTCTCACTGCCATCTTGCTGCACTAACAACGCTTCGGCACGGAAGGTCTCTAGTTCCCGTGCGTGTGCATCGCGCACAGCATATTCCAGGCAACGCACCCTGGCCGCATTCTTCTCCATGAACAAGATCGAGCGCAGGCTGCTCTCCGGGTGGTCGCTACAAAAGCGTCGACACTCGGCCACCATCTCGCGCGCGGCCAACTGCCGAGGGTACCCGGCACTACCCATCGCCAAGCCGGGCATGGCAATGGACGTGAGCTTGAGCCGCGTGGCCTCACTCAGCGCCTTCCACACGGCACCACGCAGCTGCCTGGTATCCTCCTCACTAGGCTGGGACCGTATCCTCATCAGATCAGGCGCCACCACGAACACCACATACCGACAGGGCAAGGCGCCGGCCATGATCGCGGCCGCGTGGCCCGCCTCCAGGGTGCCTTGCTGCGCGAGCCATCGCTGCGCATCGCGCAGCAGCTGTTCTCCACCCATCGCGGCGAGCTTGCGCGCCAGACCTTCCGTCGCGAGGAGGTAGCTGTTGATGGGGCACACGACGGCGTGCGCCAGACACACGGTCAGGTCGCCCCGTAGAACGCGGAGCTCGGTCTGCGGCGTGACCCGCGACGGCGCCCAGCGCACACGCGGCACGCTCTCGCTCTGGCGTCGGCCTTGGTAGTAGTACGAAGCCATGAGGTGACGTGGGGTCGAGAGAACTTGCGGAAATGAAGAGATGCCACGATGCAGATGAAGATGGTTGGGTCATTGGAGGGAG
>JAADWT010001109.1:0-11049 GCA_023336285.1 Pythium grandisporangium
GAGCGTAGGACACACATGGGTGGCTGGGAGCCATGCCAGCGTCCACGGATAAACTACCTCAATCCAACTCACTTTCGGTTTTGCAGTCCCGACCCAAAGCCATCTACATCGATCTAGCCTCACGAGCTTAGTCCAGCTTTATTTGAAGCAATGCATGTTGAACAAATTGCCCTTTACCAAAAGAGTCATGCGCCATGAACGAAAAAACCTTTTATTTTGATCGATTGGTCCCGCGCGTTGCGTCGATGAGAACCACTTCGGGGATCCGATGGAAGAGTGATCGCATATGCTTCGTTTGGAGCGTGATACAGGTAGCAACTCGCTAGCAACATGTCATAGATACACATCATACAAATTGTAAATAGAGGTACCGGTAACATAGTTCAGCATTGAATCAGGAGTGAAAAACGTTACATTTCCATTCATATTGTCCACGAGAATGCGTCCAACATTTCCTGACACCTCACCAAGCTCTGCCATCCACTTTTTCAATCGTATTGCGCTGTTGCTGGGCCCAGTAGTTTTTAATGTAGCTTAAGTGTGCGGACCAAAATTCGGATATCTTGGGTGGTGGGGTTGCTGACTGTGTTGGAGACGATAAATTTTAGGATACTAGTTTTCTTGACCCCGGCTTTGTGTAGCTGGTCAACCGTGCGTATGGAGTCGTGATCGAGCGTATCAATTGTTAGACGGTTTGTTAGTGGATCCAGAATGAGCCCGAATACACCAACAATGAGCCAAATAAACCTGAAAAGACCCGAGTGAGCCCAAATAAGGATGGGCAAGACTAAATCGGACCCGAATAAACCAGAATAAATCCGAATATTCCCGAATGAACATAGATAGCTATGAAACACCATGTATTTGCGTGTTCTTTCCTGTGCCTTGCATCCCAAAGCGCGGGTTCCTTGTCTGGGCCCTTTCATGGTCGCTTGAGACACGTACTTCCCAGCGTTGGTACACACAAATGTCTTCGCGTACTGTTCGAGTTCGTTCGGGATAAGTGGTGCCTTGGAATCAGTCTTCCTAATATTCGTATTGCACTCTGTCGCTGTTGTATTTGTTCTGACTCGGACAACCTATCCAAACACACAGAGACCGGCATTAGTATCATAATGGTAATAACACGACGGACGTATGGAGTCTGCCTGATGTGACTGCGCTTGGTACTCCTCCAGATATGCCTGTAGTGCTTGCCAGGTTGAGAATTTCGTAGTGGTAGGGGGCGAAACGGTTTCTGCTTGCTCCGGGACGTGCTCACTCATGCTACCTGCAGTCCTCGGTGAATGAATGCTATCGGGACGTGGTGATGCATATTGTGTACTGTGTACTGCTCCTGCCGATCCGTCGCTGATGACCTCGTCGTCGTCATCTTCTACGAGAGGTCGCTTTCACGCAGAGCGCTGCTGGCGCTCCATTCTGCTCGCACCCTGTGCTGCTGAAAAATGGATTTAGGAACGGGGAATGAATGAGTGTTGGTTCGTGTGCAAATACATACACTATGCACTATACTCAATCCTGATTAATCCGGATAAATTTCGATGTGTGTTAAGGTTAGGTGAACAGTCCAACCTGATCTCATTCGGGCTAAATAACCACTCTCATGATTCTTTTGGCCACTCAAGGTATTTCATTCACACCTCCGAATTATCTGTGAGATGCGCTGTTCGTGCTATATCCCTCGAATTGTGATCTCTCGTGAACACCATTTCAGAGGTTCAGTTGTAAGTGTCCTGGCCCCTTACGGTGCTATTGTAGTTTTCCCTTCAATTATGTACAGTATCACAGGTATGGCGAGGCTCAAAGACGTGCGTACATTTTGAGTTGAACCTACAAACTTCATGTATATCGTGGCACGATGGCCGAGTGGTCTAAGGCGCTGGATTTAGGCTCCAGTCTTCGGGCGTGGGTTCGAATCCCACTCGTGTCAACTCTTTTAGGTGAGAAGAAGAACGGCACTACTATTGCCCGTACCCGGTCTTTTTTATGTGAAAAAACATTTTAAACGCTACCATTTGCCCCGGTGTAAGGGTGGCGCGTAGTGCCAGGGTGGGTTTCGGAGAGGTGGTTGATGCTGGACCTTGTCTGCCACCGAACAGGATACTCGCACAGTAGCATTCCTGGTTGTGAACATACGATTTGAAATGACATACTTCAAGCGATACATACGGTACACATCCGCATTCATGCTGAAGTTATATTCTAACCATGTCCCAACCTATAGAAAGTACGGATCTATGGTCAATACATGGTTCGGATACGAGACCGAGTGTAACATAGCTTTGATTAGTAACCTAGGTACGAATCCGGATTTACGCATACCGTTGTAAAGAGCATTGTCTTGCCCCCCACCCACCCCGCAGCCCTTTGGACAATTGAGAAGTGAAAAACTCGCCAAGATATCGTAGTTAGAAACAATCGGTTCATTCTTTTTGAAATTTCGAAATTTGAATGTTACTTTAACCAGCTCGAAATTTGTAACGGGGTAAGGAACACCCGCCATTAGGCTTACACGCTGCGCGTGTATGAGGAGATGCGAAAACATTAGCGGCGCTAACGCCGCTAAGTTCTGAGGTCTCCGAATTGCTGGACGTGACCGAGATAAGGTAGATTTAAAAGTGCATATATTTTCTTTCTAGTTATCCAAAGGTCCTAACATAACATCAGGCCAATTGAGGTGTTTTCCCTCTCGAACTAGATAAGTGGGCCCGGGGCTGATCCCGGTGGTATCAGCAACCATCCCAGGCTCATGATTTGCTATATATGCAATTCGTGGGCTTTCCGCAGAACAGATGTGGAAGCAATCAGATGTTAAATGGACTATATCGGCCGGTTGGCAGACAGATGTGAGCCCTGGGGGCACCTCCATTAGATGCACATTGAGCAACAGCGCGTAGTCTTGTACTTTCTCCGTTCAGTGTACCGAGAAGTCGTCCCACAGCAGTGACTCTCTGCGTGTTTCATTTAGATGACTGAATAGCGTAGCAAGCAGCAATTCCATATTGTCGTGGTCACGCAAATGATTAATTGCTTTCAGCTTTGTTTCGTACGTGTCACCGTGTCGCTTATTCAGCACAGGCTGCCGTCCATTTCCCCAAGCGCCGCGTTTCCTACCTCGCTGGCCCATTGTTGAGCTTCACCAGTGACGTCTTGTGCACGTTGAACAATGACTAGTTTCTGCTCGGATGACCGCTTCCGAGCACAATAGATGAGCCCGTCCGGATTGACAAATGCACCACCCACCATATTACTATAGAGTATCTGATTGGCCTAATCCCTTGTCCGCAATAACAAATTGTCCTGAGTAAGAAATGTGTTTACAGTACCACGGATATGGAATTAATGTACAGGCTGCCTGTGACCATATGTGCACATTTACGGTATTCTCAATTCGATATCCAGGGGTACGAATGACGCTAAGCGTATCAGCATTGGTCACTTCGTTAAGACGTCGAAGAGTTGCCGCTGGGAATGTATGTAATAGGAGACAATGCTGACGTCGCGACAGAGCAGCTACTCACACCGTACAATACTGGCAACGGAATGGATTCAGAAAAGGAGACGTTTAATTTTCATCTCATCCAGCTCAGGATCAAAATCGAACAAGCATTTGGCTTGATAGTGACAAAATGGCGGATACTCAAGAAACCACTGGAATGTGCATTAAAAAACGCATCCGTCATCATTCACACGGTTATGCGGCTACATAATTTTTGTATCAATTCTAGGACAGGAGCGTATGGTTTAGTTGTTGACGTGGAGCCAATTTATCAGTTGCCTATGCCAGACGGGGGGCGGCACGTTGGCTACATACCATCATCCAGTGAAAGATCCAACAGAGTGCCAACGACAGCAATATTACGAGAGCGGATCAAAGAATTCATATATTCCCAAGGATAGCGCAGACCCATACACAATATCGAGCGCAATCAGACCGAGCAGTAGATCCATTTACATACCGCGAATACTAGTGTGGAGAGTACCTCTGAAGTCCCAGACGATCAATACACTGGTGTAACTCTTGCACGGCTTCGTTATCCTCGTTTAGTCCGCTTGCTTTTAATTCTTGAATCTGGATACGAAAGTTGGTGGTGTGTCGTTGCAATTGCACCATGAGCTCCGCGCGATCTGTTTTCTCTTTTAGATTTGGTAGCTGCAAGTCCCGTGCATGGTTTTTCTCTTCTCTGGCTCTCTTTTTATTGTGACTTCGACTTGAAATTTCCACTGCCTATTTTTCAAAGTCCGGCTGCAAATCTCCAGACTAATAACAAGTACCCATATCAGACAATACAGGTGTTTCCAGAACTCTGGGTCATAGATCCGGAACCAATCCAACAGAATCCCATCTGAAGCGGCAACGAAAATGGGCGAGGAGAGCGATCAAGAAAGCATATTGGCCGTCACGCCTGACCGAATCACGACCATGTCTGTGCACGGTCGCGGCACTCCAATGTACGCTACCCCTACTAATGCCGAGTTAACCCAGACGCGCGCGTCACCGTACCCACAAAGAGAACGAACGCGGGTGTCGCCGTATCCCCGAAGAGAACAAACACCACTGAGGACGCCGCCATCCACGAACACCGCAATGCGAGAGCCAGGTCGCCGTGATTCTGCAAAGATTACATCAGGTCAGCGCCTAGCCGGTGGGGCATCCGTCGGACCAGGTGACGTTGTGTTTGAGGTCCTTGTCCACCCCCTTGTGAAGACAACGGTCAGCCAGAAGGATTCGACGGAATCCAGCTGGAGGCCCTCGTCGCGACCGGTTCAACGATAGACGAGATAGTGGGTAAGTTGTGGGATGCATATCGATCCCACGTCGGTGGAAAAGCGATTAAGAGAGCAGATGGTTGGGCCTGCTTTGAAGAGATCGACGTGGAGGACTGGAAACACTTTTTCCTTTTCAAAACTAGTCGCTACCGCGTTGAGAGTGAACGCAGTTCGCAAAGTTGGAACGCTTGGCTTGCGTCCGTCTGGGGAGAACCCGTAAACCTGGTGATCTATGTCTATGGGGCTGCAATCGGCAAGAAAGACGATTATGAGTCGTTCATGAACCAGTGTGTTCGCCCACGAAAACACGATCGGGCGGGTGCGAATGCTGAGCCAGATTTTCATGAGATCATCAGGGATCTGCAAGCACACTGGGACGTGTGTTCCAGGCCGAGACAAGCGTGTGGCGGATGTGGGCCAATTGTGTGGCCCGCACCTTAAATCGACTTGGCTACGAGGCTGCCGTCCAGGCCAACCCTCCCGACAACATTTTACGATTCCTCTGACCCGCTAGCTTGCCATCTGATGAGCGGCTAGATAGCATCTCTCACACAGGCCATTTAGTTCTTGAGTGCGTGAATGGGTCCATCGAAGACTACCAGCTTCTGCGTGAGGGTTGGGCTGCATTCGGGCGGACGCTGGATATGTACGAGCGTCGTCTCAGTGCTCGGAAGCGGTGTGTGGAAGCTGCCATTCGTGACGTTCGACCTCCTCCGTTTAGTACGGTCATTGACCCACTGGAGCGGATGGAGAATACAAAAGATACGGAGCACGCTGAATGAGACCAATGTCTTTGAGTTAAGTAGTTCTGATTTTATTCGGAAGCATTGCGCAACAATTGATCTAGTCCATCGTAAGAAATGCTAAAGCATCATCAGGATCAACATGAGCCTCGTCATCGTCATCGCTCGCACTGTGAGTTGAAGCTCGTCGTCATAGGTCCAGTACGCCGAGGCATTGCCACGGGGCAGGGAACTATTGCGTTTACGCCCCTGGCTATTGCTACGACCGGCGGCACGTTTTCGGTATCGGTCACATTCTCGTTCACGTTCGCGCTCTCGACTGGCCGACGCTCGACCCTCATCTGGCCGGTCAGCCAGTTGGTCTTCAAAAAGCTTCAGAGTTTGCTTCAATTCCGTCATAGACTGAAACGTCTTGCCGAGTAGACCTTGTTTTGCGCCATGATCACTGATCGCCTTGATGAATCTGGCGAAATTTTGGCGAAATCCATCTGGCTGCCCGTAATTCAACTGGCCTCGCTCGTTGCAGCATTCAAGCGCCATAGCAACTGCGTCACCGTCTCATTCCTCTTCTGCTTGATGTTGAAATACGTCTCCAAGGGGGCAATTCGGGACTTTAACTCTTTTCCGAAAGCTGCCTTCAAGGTAGGCAAGCTATTTTTCGCGCTTCCCAGTTGAACATACCAACCCTTGGCGGAGCCGCGAAGAAACATCTCCATCTGGGAACCGATCTATTCGTCCGTCCAACAACCAGCACTGGCAAGGTACAAGTATTCCTTCCACCAGGCTTTTCGATCTGGCAGACTGCGTGTTCCATCGAACAAGTCCAAGTACCGATGAGGGATGAACGGACGAGGGGTGACTTCCAGTGTGCCGGTTTTCGTTGACACACGTCTTTGTCGCGACGTAGATTGTGCTGGAGGTACACCCGACGGAGGAGGCGGCGGTGGAGGGCCAGCGGACGTAGCGTACATCGACGTAACCGGCATTGACATGACTGGCTGGTGGCCAGTCTTAGTCATTGATCCCGCCCTGGAGCCCCAAAGTAACCGAACTATGGTTGCGGCGTACCTCCGAATGCGTGCCCATGGCCCATCGCAGACTGGAACGGCCGTTGTGAACTAGTCGGAGCTGGCATAGATATCGTCTGGCCAGTTTGACTACCGGTCATCGACACGTCTTCGACGTGATCCGGCGACTGCTGGGCCTGAACCATGTAGCTGACACCGTTCACCACTCCCGGATGCACAACGGGTTGCATCATGACATTCCCACTTTGAATCCACGAGGGTGCCATGCCCCATGCCGGAAATCGACTAGCGGAAATGGTCACCCATGGCTGGCAAACTGGCACCGGAGGCCAACGCACGGTTTCAACGCGCTTGGCGGTCGCTGCTGCAGCAAATTTGGTGGATCCTGTGGGGACCGGGTCAAACACATCCAGCACGTATTTCCATGGTGCGGGACCACCTTGGAATTGGTACGTTGACGCAGCGTGCAAGGGATTCGGCTGCGGAACTGTCCCCAGACATTCATTCCGAAAAAATCGACTTGACTCAAGAATGGGAACACGGCCGTCACCCGTCACACCTGGAACCTCGACTTGACTGGCATAACTATGACCACTCGCCGACTGGCTGCTGTCGGAAGGCGTCATGAACGAATAACCGGCTTGATACATCAATGACTGGAGAACTGTCAACTTCTCGGCTGCGTTGATCTCGGAAAGGTCAATGTCATACAGCGCCATCTTCGGATTCCTTGGGTAGATCGCACTAATCGCGCCGAAGTGACATAACCAGCTCTCGGAGTTCTGCAGCCTTGGTAGGGACTGGCCCGGGATCGCAGTTGGCGGTTCGAATCGCGGTGCCAGTTCTCGGAGACTTCTACGTGTGCCCAGGACGCTTGATCGCAGTACCGATCGTATACGGCCGGCACCAGGCACGTGAGGCCGTCCTCTGTGTTTGTCGTGGTACGAATTGGATGACTCCGGTCCTCTTCGATCGCTCCAGACTACCGTCGAAGGTGAAGATCACGAATGTGGGCATCACGACTCTGTTGTTACCAGCTCGAACTGCCGTCGCTCATCTTGTCGACCGCGACAACCTCCCAGACGCGGATCAGTGCGTGCGAGCGGGTTCAACGCGGTACGAATAGTGGCAAAGGGTGATTTTCGATCGACGTGTGTCAGCTCGGATAATGGTTCAAGATATCGCTGCGGACGACCGTTTCAACCAGACGTTACCCCCTCCTGTGCCTACTCAGTGGTATTCCAAGCCGAAGAAGATCCTCCGTCGACCCAAGGCGAACGATCCAGTCTCAAATGATTGTGTGATGGTGTTGACTGCTTAAGTTCAATCTCAGGCTGGTTCACCGGTGCTCGCCAGCTCTATTGCACAACCAGCCAGGGGACGCGAAACGGCGCCGATTACGCCATCGATGGAGAGACACGAAACGACGGCGATTGTGCAAACACCGTCTTCAAACGTCAGCGATCGCTCATCTGATTCATCAGAAACAGCTGGCGAGATGGGCAGTGGGATACTCCCTTGTTTGAGCCAGAGTCAGCTAGTCAGTCAGAGCCAGTTTGTGCTACGTTGGCTGCCGCTTATTGTGCACTCACTTCCCAGTCACCGACGACCAAACTCATGTGCGATGAAGCGACGGGATTGTATCACGACTATACTGACTATGTGTAGATTAAGCAACACCGCGACGAGCTCGCGTTCTTGACCGATTTTTCGATCACAGCGACGCGAGCCGATCTGGACACCGCGGACATCGGAGAGCTGCACGAGAACACACCCGAAGAGATTGACCGCGTCCGCGCTATATTGGAAAAACACCGCCCGCTGTTGTTAGGGGAGGGCAATGCGCTCCCTCTTCCAACTCGTGGTGTTATCTGTGATATTGAGATTAAGCCGGGAGCCAGTCCGATCGCCCAACGCCTGCGTCGGATACCGGGTGAACAACTCCCCAAGGTACACGAGTTGTTGAAACGGTTACTCCCAGCGACATTGATCGAATATGCCGACTCACCATGGTCCTCTCCGATCGTCATCATTACGAAGAAGAACGGGGTCGGCATCCAGCTCTGTATTGATTGTCGGCACGTGAACCAGCTCATTCAATTGATGAACTATCCGTTGCCCCTGATTGATGAATTGCTGGACAATTTTGAACCGACTATGTGGTTTCTCAGTCTCGATATGGCTCGCGATTTCTGGGCAATCCAGATAACCGCTCGCGCAAAAGCAATTAGCGCTTTTATCTGTCCGCTTGGTAATTTCCAGTGGACTCGAATGCCTTTCGGTCCGAAGAACGCCCCCCTAGTGTACCAGCAAGCGCTCGGCAACTGTCTGTGGGGGTTTGTTTGGTTACCACCTGATACCACCTGATGTAGAGCCCACGGTCGATCCAGCGGTCCTCTCGGCGGTCGGGGGATTATTGTCGCCCAGTTCCGGAACTGGCTCAGATTCGTCCCCAAGCGCCCTAACAGCATTCGAAGCTGGCATTCCCTCGCCCCCAGTGATGGGGCCAGTTTGAATCGCAGCTCGTATGTCGACGACATCGCGTTCGGGGCTCGTGACTGGGATGAGCTGTGCGACCGATTGGATCAGTTGTTCTACCGGCTCAGGTACTGGCAAATCTCAGTCTCGTTGCCCAAACGTTCGTTGGGCAAGCGTTCTATTGCATATTTGTCGCAGGAAGTGGGCCGACATGGCGTTGGAGCAACGCCAAAGCTAGTGAAGACCGTCCATGAACTGGCTTTTCCCTCTTCGTTGAAAGGGATTCAGTCGTTCTTGGGTAGTTTGAATTATTACCACAAGTTCATTGAAGACGTCCCGTCAGTCGCTTCAGTCTTGCATGAGTTGACAAATGACCAGATCCGGCGCGGCCGGGAATTGGACAAGGCGCGACGAGCGTTTGATATGCTCAAAGAAAAGATCGTGACAACGCCTCTTCTCCGGCACGCGGTCACGGACAAACCTTTTGTGATTCTCCCACATGCGAATCGTTGGGCGGTCAGTGCCGTCATAACACAAGAACATGATGGCCAGTTACAGCCAGTTCGTTACGCCGGCCGGACACATCAGGACTATGAAGTGAGCTACCATCACACGGAAAAGAAGGTTCTGGCACTCTTGCGAGCGCTGAAAGTCCACTATCCGCTGTTGGCTGGTCGATTTATCCAAGTTTACTCGCGTTATTCTGGGCTGAAGTGGATTCTCACATCCCGTTCACTCGACGGCCAATGCCTCCAATGGGCAACCGCATTAACTGGCTGGTCCCTGGAGCGATCCGCTCGACGAAAGACGTCGATGGACTGGCTGGTATCTTGTCCGCCAGTATCACGCCCGTGAGAAACTGGCTGAAGCTGTTGCTGATTTGATCCCGCAGAAGGCGCGCCGTCAACACGAACGGGCGTTAACGCTGGAAATACTTTCTAGCCAGAACGAGGGCCATGTGCTCACATTCGATGGGGCTGCCAAGCTCAAGTCCGCTGAAGGCAGTGCTAGTTATATCCTCCGGCGTCTACCTGGCTGGGAGCCAGTTCACGTCAAAGGGATTACATTGGCAGGGGCGACGGTGAACGAAGTCGAATATGAAGGAATGCTACAAGGCGTGACAGCAGCTCAAGAACTAGGCATACCATCAGTCGTCGTGGATGGTGACTCAAGGATAGTGATCCAGCAATGCCAAGATCACATCAAGTGGAACCCGCCACACCTCCAATTGGTACTGAATCGGTTCCTGAAGTTACAGCAAGAGTTCGACACGATCCAGCTCATACACGCGAAAAGGCAGTTTCCACGCAGCAGCCGACTACGTCTCGACAAAGCCCTCCGTAGCCAAGAAGCTTTCAACGCAAATGAAGGCGACAATATGATGGTGACCATGGTCGAGCTCAACCAGCTCCCGGCCCACCTCACGCGAAGAGACGAGCCGGATTCATCATGCCAGTTGATGACAAACTAGTTGCTAGTGAACCAGCCGAGGAATCCAGCTTAGTGTACGCAGTAACTCGAGTGACTGCTCGCGCAGGACGGGGGCGGTTAACCGGTGAATCAAATGGCAACGAACAACCGGCAAATGACTAGGTTGACACCGTCGAGCCAGTTGCAGACGACACCGATGAGTTAGTTGCAGCCAGCCAAGAACGACGGAGACGTGTCATAGCTCACCAAGAAGTGGATCGGTGGGTTTCAAATACGCAATGGTTGCTATTGGGTCGTTTGGATCTGTTGACCCCACGGGACCTGGCGATCGTTCAAAATTAAAAAATCACGGGCTCGGCGCACGTAGGTTGACTTCGACCGCTACTTGGCAACGAAACATAATTGGAAATGACTCGTAAGCACGGCTTCTATCCGCGGCACAAGATTCGATGAGCTATCACGGACTCGTTGAATTGAAGATCCGAAACTCCAACACGTCGATACACCTGGGGCCTCACAAATACTCCACCAGGGGCGAAACGGAAGCGTTACACGCTAATCACTACTCGCTCGAGCACACTCGTACACGTGTCACTCAA
>JAADWT010000111.1:0-35836 GCA_023336285.1 Pythium grandisporangium
ATTTGCCATAAATAATATGTAAATACTGTATATAGACCGAATTTCGGTTGTTTTAGGCGTTTTACCGGTCGCTCTCTAATTGGCTGTAACATTACCAATGTGTATAACGTTTCAGTAACAACACGATTATGAAGGTAAAGGGGCCTCTATGTTAGCATGCAAACCTCCATATACTTATTATTATTTCGTTATGCAAGATTCGAACAAGATTTAGGAGTTTTTCCTTCCCGCAAGAACAATTTGATTGGCTCAGGAAAACAGATGACATACGATTTGAAAGGGATAATTCCGATTGTAAAGCGTAAAACAACCGAAATTCGGTCTATATACAAAAATCGGCAACGAAAGGGTTAATATATACCTAACCCTAGTGTTATTTGTTATCCCATCAGCGGTGTGCCACATACACATTTTCATGCAGCCTCAGGGAACCGATGCACTGCTTCATGAAGGCATATCTCATTAGCAACAGCACTGGCGACGACGTAAGAGCTATATTCAGAAAGCAGAAACTCAAATCTACGTGATACTATGTTGCTATTGAACGATGATCTCATGCGGATCTTACGGTTTCCAACTCACCTCCATTTTCCCGCCTGGCTGAGATGGATTATGCTTGTTAAAACAGATGGTGAATTTACGACACCACCTCGAAACGTCGCCGGAAGATACACATGGGTTCGCGTAATATTAGGTGGACAAATTGCAAATCGAGCGCAATCAGATGCCATGTATGTGATCCAGACCACGTCGTGACCAGGCTTTTAAAGATCGAAATTTGTGCCAAGTCCTTTCAGTGCACAAGTATATCAATTGAACAACACAGATTGCGGAGTAGATGGAGTCACACATTAGCTAGCTACATGAATTCTGGCTCGGATTTAGTTCGTCACTACCTCCCCATACACCATCATATGCAGGAATTCGTAGCGTCGACGGCTCAGGGCCTGCGTGGTCATGTCGTCAGGGATGGATCCGTCAGCGCACCGCCAGAAGTACATACACACGAAGATACCGCAACTGTAGCCATCGAACTGGACGGGGGTTTCCACTTGCTTCACCTTGTATGTGGGCAACTCATCGCGAACGAGGTGCAACGCGATTTCTCTAGTGCGTGTTGATAGTGTACTAAATTCATGGAGTCGTAGGTCTCAGCAACTTGTACGTCAGTTCTCACGCAGACCCCGCACCAGTGGCAATTCCCAAAGTTCATGGGCACGAGAATTTGCTGGACGTCTGTCTCCCGCACCATTGCGCCGACACGCGAAAGAATTTTAATCGGCGTCGGCTTTTTGCTGGACCGTCGCGTCGTGACCCTGGAAGCTGGTGGGATCCCGCCCAAACGTACTCGGGATGGATATCTTGAAGTCGTTTGCAAAACGCACTGGCAATGGCGTCACAAATCCACCCCGGGGGCTTGACCCGTTACAATACACGCATATCATAGCGAGATATCCCGGGGATGGGGGCAAGTAGGTACCTCCCTTCCACCATATCCGCCATGGCCTTCACTTGATCTTGCAGCTCTGGGACAACTGCTGCCGCGACCTCGTTCCTAAGCTACTCACAGAACGACATTCCCGTGCCACACAGCCTTTTCATATCCAGCATACGATACATAGTCTGGATCTGCTCGCGGGAAAATATTCCAACCCCTAAAACCTTGACAACCTCATCACTGGGTAGTCACGACTGGGCTGGCTACTGTTACTGGGTGCGTCAAACGTCGTGGGCGTTGTTGGACTGATTCCTGACTGGAATTTCGCCATGCACGACTCCAGTAGACGGGTAGGAAGTATATAGAAACAGTCCAGGTTCAGTACAGGATTGTTCGCCACCAGGTACTTCGGTCGCTTCTGTGCTTCAGCACCGTTCACTTGGATGTGTTGCAGTCGTTGCAGCGTGGTGGATAACGGCAAGGCTTCGGCGTCCAGATATTCAATCACCTGCTTTAATGTCACTTCACCAGTCTTCTGTCTTGCAACTTCTGACGCATTAAAGCGGATTCGATCTTGGCACTCAGCTGCAACCTTTTTCTTGCGGTCGACTTGCGGTCGGCCTGTCTTCCGTGCCTTCGGGTTCAAACGGATGGTAACAAGCGGTGAATCGGCCACGAAATCGTCAGAATCACCGTCTCCGCCGGTCGGCACACATCCTTTCGATACCTGGCCTTCATCATCCCTTCTGCCTCATCGCTTCTCGCACCTGTTCCACTCTTGAGAAATAACTTGCATGTCAGCTGTCTGATCCACCACAACATTGGTGGTGTTTGCAGCTATGCGAATGTCACATATCTCTTCAGAGTACAGGCTGTGTGGCTGAGACAACTCTGTTGGTGGCTGAGACGGCAGCTGTGTTCGTAGCTCCGGCTGAGGATCGGGCGGGGACGTGCGAGGCGACTTTATATCGGCCGTTTTGACTCGTTTACGTTGCCTGATGTTCCGTCACTGCTCCTTCAGGAATGCTAGCGACTCATCGAAGTTCAGCACTGTTCTCGATGTCCGCCAGCTCTCTGGCAATCCCCTCCGCAGCTTGTTTGGCCATACGGTATCGTTCAGCAGGCGTAGATGCTTTGAGCTTCGACGTGCTGCTTGTCTCCTCTTTGAACTCGTGCGATTTAAACGTCGGGACAGAGACCAACTCATCCCCACCACCCGCCCATCTACACAAACGGCACATATTAGGGTTATTCGCGTGAGATGCACCAGTCATTGAACATAAACTCACAGTTTTGTAATGATCCTGGACAATACACGGACCGATCCGGGACAACACCGTACCTCATATCCTGGATACATCCCGGAAAAACGGCGGGTTAGGGCTTTTCCGAATCCTGGACTGCAATAGTTCCGAAAAAAAATCCTCGACAGCAACATGAATTGTGGACTCAGGCATTTGCCATCACTTCCACCAGTCACACAACATGCACCGTGCATGTGCGCGCACGACCCGTCATCTGATGAGCTTTTCTGTGACCAGCTTCGTCGCGACCGCGACACCCACTCCCCGACCACGTGGGGTTGGCTCTGACCCTGCGGATTCCGTACCGCGAATGCGCGTTGCGTTTCCCTGTGGTCCGTTCCCTCGCGCTCGCGCCGTCGTGCGCTTGTCCTCGTGTCACAATCGCCGCCTGCACCCGGACGCGGCCGTGGAGCTTGGCATCGCGCAGCGCTGGCAGGCGTTGCAGCAGTCCTCGCCACGGGTCTTCAACGCGACCAAGTTCCGTTTGCACCGCTGGCGCCTTGACGCGTCGGCGCAGCGCCTCGAGCTGCTCTGCGGACTCACAGACTACCGCACGTACGTTGGCGCGTGCTGCGGCGACGAGGCGCTGGTCGCGCGCCTTCAAGCAGATGCGCGAGATACGGCGTACACGCGAAGGGACAGCCGGACGGACGGCGATGGCGGAGATGACGGCGACGACGACGGCGCGTTTCTGTCTCGGAAGCTTGGCGTCTCGGCGTTGCTGGAGACAGCAGACAGCCAGCTGGTGCTCATTCAACGCAGCCGCCACGTTGGGCTTTACCAAGGACTCGTGGACACCCCCGGTGGGCACCCGGAGCCATCGGTAGGACTCCACCCAACCTGCGAAAGCAGACATGATTTCGTGTGGATGCGCGTGCGACGGGCGCCATATCTGTGTGTTGAGTACTAACTCTGTTATTCTCTCGTCTTTGGCTTCATTTCTACTGTACGTGCTGTACTATCGACAGGATGTCGCGCTGACGGAAGAGCAGCTAAAGGTACTCGAGACACCAGCAAATGCAGACGAGAAGCTTCGCATGGAGCTGGCCGCACTCGATCGGATCTATGACTCGATCGTGGAGGAAGTGCACGAAGAGATTAACGTGGCGGCTGACGCACTCTCGGACCCATTGCTGTTGGGCATTGTGTCACAGTCACACGCCAAGACGCCGAGTCTCGGTACGATATTCATTTGGATAAAGTACAGCATGGGAAAGGAAGCACTAATTTGGACGTGTCGTCATGGGCATCTGCTGTGGATGGGATCGTTTCGTGTATCGATATATAATAGTGTTCTACCTGCATACAGTGCACTCCGCCGACCAAGTGCTCGAGCTTTATCAATCCGGGCCGCAAGATCAGTTCGAATCTTCTCAGTTGTTGTTGGTTGACGTGAATGAGGCCATCCGAATCGCTGGATCACCGTCTCAAATTGTGTCTATTGTATCGTAAGTGAATCCCTTGCATGTCTTCACTTTGTGTAAAAAATCTGTGCTACTTTTTATATTTTCTTTGTGCAATTATTTGTGCTAAGAATGAGGTTGAGCTGACATGTATCGGACACTTACGTATTCATAGGCGTACTACAGGAGAATGCACTGAGCATGAGCTCACACCTGCTGCAATAGGCAGCCTTAAACTGTTCCAGCAATACAATGCTCTCACGCGATCGTGAGCGTCTTTCAAGACGAAATAGTTTGCTTGTTTTTGTGATTGGCCGCCCATTTCATGCTGTTCTTTTACACGACATCCATAATGAGCGCAACCCCGGCCAGAACCCAACGCGCTGCAGGTGACTTGGTCTTGAGCTGAGCCGAGAAGACATACGTGGGGCCACGAAACTCGGTCTTATAGCATGGGCAGATGTATGCCCCCTTTACATCCAACTTTTCTGATGCCACAGCCTTACAATTGATCACGGGCATGGTGGAGAACATCTCCTTGGGAAAAGATTTATCGACAGTATTGTTCGTTGAATCCCACCGGCCACCCATGAGGTAGAGCCCATGAATATAGGCGCCATCGCGGGATGGGGCATCGATCTCGCCGGGGCGGCGCTTGAGCACATCCGTTTGAATCACGAGTTTGTCCAACTCCCATTGGTTTTTCTGCGCCGTGACCTGCATGATGGCCGTCAAGAACGATTGCGGGTTGATCATGCCGCTCACCCACGTGACCCGTGGAATATCGGCGGGGTTCTGCGTCCACTCTTCAAGCTGCTGCAGTCGCGCCTCGAGGTTGGTGAGCCACGATCCAAGCGGGCGAAGCGACGGAAACGCCAATTTGGCCCAGGAGGCGGGGACGCGGTCCAGAAACAGCGATTCCTGGACGGCCTCCATCGCATCCGACATTGTAAGCTCTCCCGCGAAGCCGAGCTGTAGCTCATTTAGAGAGCGCACAATCTCGGCCAGCAGACCATTGATGGCCTCACACTCTTGAAGAAACACATTCTGATACGGGCCTACTTCTTCCAGCCCACGAGCAATGTCGTCGCACTCAAACTTTTTCTCGCCAACACGGGACATTACCATTTCCAGCCCGGCACGAGCAATCTCCATCGGGCTCATACCAGCTTCTCCTGAACTGGCGTCGCGCGGCTGTAGCTCCATTAGCGTACGGAACAGCGTCTCACTTTGCGTCGTGCGGAAATCAATTTCTGCGTTCGGGTGCAAGCCAAATGCGAGGGGGGAGTCTGTCTTGAGCTCTGTATCAATATGCTCCAGGTATTTCTCGTACGAAGATGGCGGGATTGTCATGAAGGACGGACCTTTCTCGTCCCCAACGAACGGGAACATCTCCATCTCGTCCAACAATTCATCACGCATGTAAAACTCAAGGTACGTGTTGGCCAACAGCCGATCAAAATCGTTCACGATGTGCCCACCATACATAATCTCACCAAAAATATACCGTAGATCGGCCCACGGGATCTTACCACCAGCTGAATTTTCCAAATAATTTTGCAGACAAATGGCCGAGTCACGCAAATCACCCAGTGAGAATGGGTACATCATGTTATACCCAAGGGGTCCGTACATTTTTCGTTCCATGAGTACAGCGTGGAAGTGACAAAGCCCGAAGAGGATCGATTTGACCTTACCCTCAGCTTCTTCAATGTACTCCATAGGAAAGCTCACAAATGCGCGCTTGAGATTTGCTTTGAGTCCCGAAGGCGGTTCATTTGTGAGCTTGATGCATCGATTGAGAACCCCGATAGGAATCGCGTTGGAAGGATCCGAGGTTAGGAACAAGCGAAACGCCTTATGAGATCCTTCGAGTGCAAACTCATCCAGCTTTTTCTCCAGCGCCAGCAGCCAGCGCGGCATGAGGTGAATGTTATTGAGGATGACCCAGTGGCCGTTGCGGTGGGCCACTTCAAGGCGATCCATTGCCAACACATCCTGACCCTGGCCCATACTGACGTTGTGGTAACTCATACCACGCTCGTATCCATACTTGATACTGAGTTTGTCCACACCAGCAACCACATCGGCACCAGGTGAGAGAATGAAGTACAGTGGCGTGGTTGGCGTCGAATCAAGATAGGACTGCTCCATCACCTGAAGGGAATTGAGCGTGGAGTCACAATCACAATAGTTGCTCCCATTGGGTAGCACGTGCCGCACAAATTCGTTCACAGCCACAGTCATGCGGTCAGGGCGAATGCAGCGTACAACCAAGAGTTTGAGAAATGGCGTACGATCCAGTCCAGCCCAATCAAGCGGTAGCTTTTCCCCCTCGGGCATGGCGTGGTTATACCAGTCTCGAAACCGGGATGATGCCTCCTTCAAATCTTGAGGCATTTTTTGAAACTCCTCTAACACAGCCAGCATGTTGACGGCATTCCACTGGGCATTTGGCAACCACTCGATAGGGTTCGCCTCAGTCTCAGCACCTGGTGCTGCTTTCTTGGGGCCTCGCAGAAGAAATTGCATGTAGTTCTCCTGCACACGATTCTCATCACCTAGAATCCCACGCCGCATGAGATTGAACGAGAGCTGTGAGAGGAAAATAAGTTTGTGAGCTTCAAATAGACCACGAGAGACCCAGGTGTAGATTGTGATCCGGAGAGACTCACGCAAACTGAGTACGCGATCACTTTGCTTTTCTGCAGCGGGTGCACGATCAATGGACGCGTAGAAGAAGGTAATAAACGAGTCGAGTGAGTAGCGGTACATGTGGTCAATCGCGCAGAGGGTCGTCAGCAGGAAATAAAGCATGGCACCCTCGGCAGCTACGGGTCGATACAGCTCGCGTGTGTTATTAATCACGATTTCTGTTTCCTGGTTGCGCTTCACTGAGGTTTGAATTTCCGTCGCCTTCAATTTAGTCTCCTCCAAACTTTCGATCAGCGGCACATCACTGAGGATGTCATCAGGTGCGTTTGCCAGCCGCTCCAACAGCTGGTCTTCAAGTTCCACCAGGTCTATCTTGAACTTTTGGAATGCCAAGACGAGCTCCTGCTTTTGCTTCTCCAACTCAGGTTGTTCCTTTTTGACCACCTTTTCTAGAAGTTGGTCCTCCAGTCCACTTTCCGTAGCAATAAAGTTGATAAGTGTGCATTGAGCTGCGATCTCAGGTTTGTAGTGTGGGTTACTCAGCTTGGTTTGTAAGTACATGAAGAAATTTGGGTCGTACTGTACTTCCTCACCTCCCAACTTGAGATACAGGTTTGATCCTTTACGGTAGATCGCGCGCCCCAGCACTGGGTCCAAAGTAGCGTCAATCTCTTCAGCGATATTTTCGATGATCACAACATTTCCATTCATAATGGCTGATTCCATTTTGCGCAGCCATTGATTCTGTGAGAGCTGCATAACCACAAGCCCACGGTCTTTTTCCTTTTCACGCAACCACTTGATACCCTGTAATTGCGGGTCGATCACCAGTGGCCAACGCTTGCAGCTTGTGATAATCGCACCATTTTCTATCGATATACGATCGGCTGGCAATCCTTCGCTCATCATTTTGGCGTTTTTGCCTTCGGTGGTGAGCATTGAAAGAGGGTCGATACCATCCGTGATTGGAATTTGCTTGCCTACTAGATCCGGGAACCATGTCAGCTGCCATAATTCACGTCGCACAACTTGATCAAATGCACCAATGTAGCTTACGAACGCGGCAGCAAGAAGCGAGTTCCCAACGACCATGACACCCGAATTTTTGAGTTGTTCAATCTCAATACCCCAGCGTTCGTTCTCGCTTGCCAATCCGTTTACAAGCTTCCCGGCGAGCAGTAGGCGATTCTCGCAACTTTCTTTCATCTGCTCAACCTTCAATTTCTCCTCCGTCGCTTGTTTCAGTGTATTCTCAAGTTGCTCAAGGCGGCGCTGGACATCAGCCACTTGGCTCATCGCACGGTTCAATTGCTCTTCAGCTTCTTCTTTTTTTTTCTTGGATGCCTCTAGTGAATCCATCAGCGGTTTCACACGCACATAGATGCGATTAAAAGTGTAAATATTGACGACCCATGAACAAAGATTTGCGGCTGCTGATGATTTGGATTTCATCTTCTCCTCTGTAAATTCTGGGTCTGAGATCAG
Organism: Pythium grandisporangium; assembly: GCA_023336285.1. Taxonomy (NCBI): domain Eukaryota; phylum Oomycota; class Peronosporomycetes; order Pythiales; family Pythiaceae; genus Pythium; species Pythium grandisporangium. Next base: position 8,286 of record JAADWT010000111.1, read on the forward strand.
CGGCTCAATGCGGGCGACATCAGCCTCGGGAATATCCTCTCCACGGTACGCCTTGAGAGAATCCAGGAATGCCGCAGGATTGATCATCATCTTTTTGGCACGGTCCCATTTGTGGTTTTTATACTCTTGCTCCACAAGGATGAGAACCGCTGTGGTCACCTTATCTACACCAGCAGGCGGCTTGGGCAAACTCTTCAGCTCAGTAATTGATGATTTCGAAAGGCAGTCAACCGCGGAGGCCGCGGCATCCATAGCTGGTTTTGCAGCGCTCAATTCCTTCTCAGCCTCTGCTGCCAGCTCGGCAGCCGCCACGGATGCTGCCTCGGCTTTCGTTTTTTCCTGGTTAGCGTTCTCTTGTTGGACCTCAGCCCCAGCCTTCTCACGCCCCATTTGCTCTAGTAATTGGTCTGTTGACGCCTGCTTCTCTGCGACCTTGACCATGGTATGCTTTAAATCAACCTGTAGCTCAGCTACGTCTGCCGAGGTCTTGCGAAGAGTCGACAGTCCATCGTCAAGACGTGTGATCTGCTTTTGAATTTCTTCCTTCTTGGCCTTCAACAGGATCTCGTAAAACGCGATCAATTCCAAAAAGCTTTTGGGCGTCACATAGTTATACCGGCGTTGCGTTTCAAAATACTTTTTGCTCATCTCAGTCACCGAGAGATGCACATCAGCCATATGGTTGGCTAGACTGCTTTGCAGTGTCTTTGCCGCTGCGTCACGCCCATTTAGATCATCCATCTTGTCGAGGAAGCTACTGGCGACCCGGACAAGTGCGTCTCGAGGCCACGGGTGGAACCAGTCAATGACCGTGCAATTCACTAGACCTGGGAATCGACGGGCACGAATGCGGAAGATAGCCCCCACAGGTGAGAAACACATGATTATACGGAAATTGAGGCGGATACGAAGCAGAAGGAAATCCATGAGAGCCTCTGGATTGTCAGGCACTCCGTTCGCCTTGGCTTCACCTCGAAGCGCGCCTAACAAGCCATCGACGTCTTCCTTTGGGAACAAATCGGGGATCCACCCAGAGCTCAACATGTCGTTGATAAACACGAGAAACCTCTCATTAACAATCTGTGAATCTGTAATTAAAAACACGAGTGGCAATCCTTGAATACCTGCCACCTTGAACATCTCCTGTAGGTTTTCTTTGAGGTCATCGATACGAAAGTTGGAAGTCACAGCAAGTTGTCGGACTTCAAAGCCGCAAATATGCGACGCCAGGCGCGACAAGGATTGTTTGCCACTCCCACCAACACCAATGAGCATGGCGTTACCTCCAGGGTTACCAATGATGCGACAGATGCGCGTTACGTGCTCCATGGCGTTGTCAAACAACTCTAGATTCATCATGGAATATTTGGAGTTGTAGTCATCTAACTGTTCCACGAGCACCTTGTTGAGCAACTTCATTGATGCCACAGGTAGATATGGTGACTCTGCACCAGCAACTTGCGTGGCAAACGTCGTAAAGATGTTGATGCCTCCGCCGCTCGTAGGGTCGCTGTCACTTGACACACTTGATGGATCCACTAAGAGCGCAGCTTGGTCTAGATCAGGGAAGTGTTTTTTGCACGTATCTCGCATACGGTCATCAAATTTCGCCACATCCTCCTCGTTAATTAAACGATCACAAAACACTCGTGTTGATTCATGCACCCAAAGGCGCGCAACCGAGAGCACCGACGGGAAAAAATCACCCTTAGAGCGCGTCAGCCCCTGGAAAGTGTTAGACAGTTCTCGCATATTCCAGTTGTACACAAATTTGGTTGCGGAGGGTAAAAATTTGTTTGCAATCTCTTCATGCAGCGCAATCGAGGCTGCGACCACACCATCGCAGGCGTTGTTGGTGACTTGCGCAGAAAACCCAGAGTTTTGGAAATGTCCGTGTAAAATTTGATGGTAAATGGTCTTCAGGTCGTCCTTGCTGGGCATCATACACGCAAATAACGCATAGTGTCGTTGTAGGCGCTCATCGATGATAAATGAACCGGCAGTCGGATTCATAGCCGAAAGGTACTGTACGTCGACGATTTCTTTGCGGAATCCGAGATCTACGCGATCAAAGAACGTATGGTAGTCCATGTGCTGTCGCATGAGCGCAAGTGCATTTTGAGTGCCATAGGTCTCGATGTATGGCAGATTGAGATCGTCAATAAAGTAAATGAGTCGCTTTGTCGCAGGAGGGCCGAACATTCGTCCTGACCGCTTATCAATGACGGATTCAAGTTGCTGCTGTAATTTGAACGAGTCTGTATAGTAGTTCATGTTGATCACGGAAAACAGCATGTCTTCATCTAAATCACGCAAAAAATTCTTGAGTAATGTTGTCTTGCCTGTTCCGCTCCCTCCTACCAGAATCGCAGGTCGTTGTCGTTGGACAAGTGTGTCAACCAAAAATCGAAGCCGCACCGAATCATTAGTGCTGATGATGATAGAGTTATATGGGGTCTCGCTAGCTCCATTCCCAATCATCTGAGCACGATACGTTGGGACCTTCGTATTCCAGTGCTCAAATTCGTTGGTTTCCGTGTTGTAAAAGTAGTCGAAACAAACACCCTCCTTCGGGTACTTGACGTTGGGGAATGTGGTTGTCCAGAGCTCATGAAAGTTTTTGCGGTAGTCCATGCTTTTATCTACAATTAGTGGACCACCAAATGCCCAAGTCGCGCAAAACACAAAAATGGATTCAATCACGTCAGGCGTCTTTTTGTCGGTTGGAATCCCGGATAACAGGCCTTCCAACAGATAGCAGATTGTAGACGCCTGGTTAATCAATCGCACTGGTGTGACTTGCTTGTATCCCTTCCGCATGAGGTCACTGGTGGTGTCAACGTACTTGTCAAACATTGACGGAAGAAACGTGCGCTCAACCTCGTCTTCGCGCTTCGCGATCCAGGACTCCACGAATGGCCGCCAGCCGATATCCGTCTCGTTAATGAACAAAATACCTGCTCGCGAGACTGTAGCAGGAGTAGCATTCTTGAGCGAATTGATCTCAAATACCATACGCATAGCGTTGCTCAATGGGATTCGTTCGTTGGACACCAATGTGAGTACTTTATTGTCGTCCATAACAGTGTTCATTGATTCAATCCACACAGCATCGATATCGCCATCCAGCACAACCCACTTATATGACTGAGATTCGTAAAAACCCTGCTCAGAATAGTTCTTGGACATACCGCGCATGATAATGGATAGCACTCCATCTTTCCAGTCCTTGGAGAGGGTCATGTATCCATACAGTTCATCTGAGGTCACGGCCTTGGGGTTGAGTGTTTCGTATACACATGTCTTCTTTTCCTTGCCTAGATTCCAGCATTTTGCGAGTGCTTGCCATGTCGTGGTCTTGGCACAGCCCGCTGGACCCAAGAGCATCACTGAGTGCCGCACATCGATAAGTTCCTGTAGTTGACAAACCTTGAGTATGAAGGAATCGTCGTGCTGTAGATTGCTCGCCTTGCAAACGGTGACACATTTTTCGCGCAACTCGGCATCCACCTTCGACGCTACCTCCACACCAATGAACAGATCGGCGATTAAGCGTAAGAAGATCGGGGTGTCGTTGTGCGGAATCTTCGGGGTATTAAAATCACGTAGCGCGCGCATTAACACCTTGTCTTCCTCAACGGTTGGTTCTGCACGCTTAAGCATACCAGCAACTCGGAGTACCGATTTTACCGCCCGCAAACCCCAATCATAATGAAACTGTTTGGAAAGCAGTTCCGAGCTAAGCTGATACAGCGTCACAAACTTGATAGCCAGAGTGCGCGCCGTTTGGAAACCCTCCGACATGAGCATGTTCTCGCAGATGGGTCTTAAGTCTGGACGAATCATGGCACACGACCGGAAAAGCACTTTGAGATTCTCAGGAAGTTCTGTACGGCCAGCATACCCGGGATTCATAGTAATGAAAAAACCGCAGGTTGGAATGAGTGTGATGCGGTCTGATGCACCCATAAACTCAAATTCACCAACTACCACGGGTGGTGTTCCTGCGGGAAGCCCTTGATACTGCGGTTCGCGATTCCCCGGCACAGCGTTGAAGACGACTGCATCTTGGATGCATTTCACCTGTGTGGCTACCACACTCAGCACTTCGATATTGATTCGGTTAAATTCGTCGAAGCAGCCCCAGGTGCCAGTCTGACATAGGCCGCGAAAGATGTCCGCCATCGTTTGGTAGTTCATCTGGTCAGAGCAATTAAACACGTAACAGCAAAGCGCCATCGCACGAGCCAGATCTTTGGTAGTTTCCGTTTTGCCTGTACCAGCGGGCCCCGCGGGAGCGCCACCAAGGAATAGACGCAAAGCCATGGTCAACGTGATGTAACAGCGATCTGTGAGTGGCGTAATCACTAGACGTCCAGTGTTTCCGATCCATTCGTATGAATATTTGGACCGGAAATCAGTGATGCGAATGTCCACGTCATAGTTCTCCTGTCTCCAGATGAAGCGTAGTTGCTGCTGCCAGAGAAAGCTTAATGGCCCTTCCACTTTCTCGTCCACAAGTTTCTTCACGACATCACGTGAGTGTACATCCAACGTGATGAGTGCAATAATTTTACAACGATCTGCAGACGATAGTTCACCTAATACTAGGTTGATAAGCATCTCTAGCCGGGCATTACACACAACCAGATAGCGTTTTACCGAATCTTCTTGACCGTTCTCGTACTCTTCAAGTGCCATCTCCGTTTCTTCTGTCCAATAAATCTGGGTTGCGTTCAGGACAACTTGTGCAGGATAATCAAACAACCATTGGTGGCGGGGCTTCTCTACATCCCAATTGGCGGCGGTCTCGATTGAATCGTGCATCTCCTTGCGAATACAGTAGCGCATTGCTTCGGTGAGATCATTCAACCAGCACTCAACTGCCCCAGCCATAACAAACTGCTTCGGTAAGCACACTTCCTCGCTATCTTTTGCGATCATTGTATGCGCTGTGTTTGCTGATCCTTCATCAAAAACAAGATTGCACAGCGAATCATAGCAATCACTCAAGAATGGCATAATCTTCTTGGGATTATTGCCGTTCGAAAGAATCTCCAGGAGAGCTACATTCGAGACAAAATAGAAACGGGGGAATATCTTCTTCTTTTTGTCCAAATACTCATTGAGTGATTTTTGACACTTCTCCAGCATTGTAGTCATTTCCTTGAGCGATTCAAGACGGTTGTCTACGCTACACGCCAGCACGACGTTTGGTTCCACAACGGCGTTTTTCATCAGATCTTTGAAGTTAGAGTCGATGGATTCAAAGGTGCGTGTGTCGTCCGGTAGTTGATTTCGAATATCAGGTGAGCTTAGGAAAATACTCTCAAGGGAAGCCCATTGCTTCGCCACGGAAACCCATTCCTTCAGCACTTCCTCGACGTGACCTAGCGTTCTTTGAGAAGCTAAAACGCGGTCTTTGAAAAATTCAACGAATTTTCCCATGCCTACCATGGTCTGCAGTTCGAGTTGGTTGCTCTCTAGCGATTCAACAACTTCCTCTGACGGCTTGACCACAAAAGTCCCGGAATCCTTGTGAGGCACATATTCAAGTGTTAGTCGTTTCCACAGCTCCTCGATCATCGTGAGCTTCTTTTCAATCTTCTGTTCCTTGTTTGCCGTCTCCACAATTTCACCCACATCGTCAACGTGGGTATGTAGCTGCAGTTTAAGAAGATCAGCAAAACAAAATTTTGGATCACGTGGATCAATCGCTTTCACTTGGCATAGACTTGACAAAGCTTTCCAGTGGCGATCCTGCATAGCCTCGGAGTGTAGATCGTTGATCAGTGGGAGGACAACAGCCATGTTTTTAACCTGTTGTTCGGTATCTTTGTTCACTTGCCATTGCTTGATGACCTGATGTTCGGTTGATTCTAACTTTAACTGTTTCATAAATGCTCGCGTGAACGACTCAAAGGTATCGGTTTGAATAGAAGCCCAAAGGGTGCTCTTCCAATCGTCGAAAGTATTGATCACGAGGTCTTTTAGGTCCCAACACTTCTTCAATTGCTGTAATTCATACCTGGTATCAACAGTTTCTTGGTATTTCGACACCTGCAGCTCGAATAGCTCTTCAAGCTCATTGAATTGACGCGCCTGCCGTAACTTATCCTCCAGTCCTGTTGCAAATGTGTCCATTTGAGAATATGCTTCCGCCGGATCACCTTGGAAACTGAATGGGGCATTTGATCGAAACTCATGACGAAATTTGCGCATGTCGAGGTAAAACGCTTCTAGATCCTCCTTGATAGCCTCCACCTCGGACATTTGTAGTGGCATTATCTCTTCTTTCTTTTTGAAGGTTTTATTCACGATGCCTTCCCATTGCATGGGCGCGGCCTCCAAGTAATCTTGAATCGTGTGCTCGGCGATATTTGTCTCATCCACATTCACTCCATGAGACTTTAACAAATGAACTGCCTCACGCAGGGGATCGAATAATTCGTTAGTCGTGTCCATCTGCTTGCGCACATCGCGGATGTGGGTCATCACACGCATGAGAGCTGCCTTGTTGCTCCCCTCCTTGGCATCCGTGGCCACTACGCTTTCGTCTAAACCCTTGACGACCGTGTCCATGAAGACATGCAAGCCTGTCAACTTAGTAACGACATGCTCGTGCAGATAGGTAGTGTACTGGTAGATCCACTTGCTCACCCAAGTAAGCATAGCCGTCTTAATGGGCTGCGAATTCACACGCAACCATCCCACATCGGTTGGTGTCACTAACGCCTCGATCGAGGTAGCCACCCGTTCGTACTTAGTGATTTCTTCATCAAACTTAGGCAAATCCAGAAGAGTTGTGCCGACCTCGCTTGTATACGTCGCCGTCGCCACGAATTCCTGAAACTGTACCTTCATGTCTGATTCCCACAGATATGCGTATTGATCATATTTGGTCTTGAATCCCGCCAACATATCCTCATTTTCCTGCAAGTGTTCGCTAATGGTAGCCAAGGTCATGCAAATCGTCATATCTGAGTGCATTTCCTTGAGATATGTTCCACCGCTATCCGAGTCGAGTCTTTTTACAGCCGTGGCAATGTTAAAGAACGAGTTGATCCACATCTGAATCGTGTCGCGTAGTCCCTTCCCGTTGCTTTCACCAATATCTGGATTGAATTTGACACGATTGGCAACTAGATCCAACTTAATCTCTAGCATAGGGAGTCGTTCGTGCTCTTTTCTGTTTGCCTTCCCGCTTGCAGCCTCTCCCCGCTCTTGTGCAGCTGCGGCAGCTGCTGCGGCCGCCGCATTTGCATTCGCACTTGCATTGGGGTCTAACTGTTTTGCCAAGAATTCGAGCGAAGAGCAAATTACGCGAGCCACTCCGGTAATGACAATGTTGTTGACATAATCCACGTATGCCTTCCATTGTGCACTGTTGACCCCCACGATCCCATTGCTTGATTGTTTCAAGCGACGATGAATTTCCGCTGCCCCCTCGCGAATTTTAAGCGTACGCTGAATGATGTGACTCTTGTGCAATTTTTCATGTTCACTAACAGCGACGGGCTTTGCTTGTCGCTCAAGTAATGGCGCATTCCATGTGGCGAGCGTATCTTGGATTGTAGACAAGTTGTCCTTGAGATTTGTCACGATCTCGTTGGCACCCTCTACGGCTTTGCGACATTCATCAATGAACACGTCAATTCCGTTGCTCTTCCAATTGAGCTCTTCAATACCGCGACCGACACATGCGTCAATGTTGTGAATATGGCGGCGAACCAGTGGTTCTTCCAAGGGATGGAGTCCCTCAATCATAGCATTGTACGGCTCGACTATGCGTGCCATCTCCCCCCGAAATTTGCGGTACAGTTCCTCTTTATCCGATATTTGTATCGCTGACACGGGTACATCGATCGCGAGGAGTCGAAGATATTTGATCTCACGCAGTAGTTTTTCCAGGGCTGCATCAAAATTTACCCGTAGAGCTCGTGTATGCGGGTGACGTACCAGCAGTGAATACTTTAACTTGGCTTGCGACGATGCCTCAACATCGCGGCTCCACTCTTCCACTTTTTGATTTTCGTACTCCTGCAAAGATGCTAGAATTGTGCCGTAAACCTTGTACACTTCCTTGGCCTCCTCGCGCTCCATCACATTCTGATTAAGTTCCTGTAGTTTTTTCATTGGGTGTTCTATGCGCTCCATGAGTCCTCGGCACCACGTGAGCGCTCCAGCAACTGGTGGTAAATTCCAACTGATCGGTGGTGCATCTCGGCAGTGCAGAAACAGTTCCTGCACGAGCTTCAGGTCGTGCCCATAACTCTGCACGAGGGCGACATGTTTCTTCTCAAGTTCGTCCTGAATGATTGGTCGATTAAGCAGCCCTTCGAACGAGTCCAGTAGCTTGAACCGCCCAAAGATAGTCGAACAATCGTCGAAGCCCTGTGTTAGCACAGAACCGAGGCGACGCTCCAGTTCTTTAATCTTGCATCGGAATTCGTAAAAGTTGTCATCAAATTTGGACGCACCCACGTCCATGATGTCACCCGATACATGCTTGAACGCGTTTACAGCATCCACAAAGTCGATGTGAATCTGTTGTACGCTCATGGTAAGCGTCTTGCCCTTCGTACCACCAACTTCAATCTTGGCCAACTTGCTAAACTGCACGATTGTCTGCGTAAGGTCTAGAATATCGTGGCAGCGCTCAAGAAACGAGTCTAGACGCACGAATAGCGCGTTTCCTTGAATACGCCACGGGTTTGATGGACATTCCGCGTTTGCTGTTGCCTTGTAGTCGAAGTAAGTACTCTTAAACGACGAGCACACTTGCAATGTGGTTTTTAATTGCTCCACGGCCTGACCTGCTTCGTCTTGATCAATAAGCGAGAAGATGAGCTCCCCGCTAAGATACTTGCGCGCCTGATTAATGAGTGAATTGCAGATTTCGCGCATAAGCACAACGAGACGGGCCGGCGTGTTATAGTGCTTGGAATTCTTCCAGATTAGCAAGATAATGTGAAGCATCGGCTTAAAGAGCTCAGTTAAACTCGGGAAATCTTCATCGTTGTTAACGCGAATGAACCACTCCTCGAGGGTCCGCAGATATTTCATGTTGTCGTTTGCTTCGATGCGTGCAGTGAACACCTCCTTGCACAGTCTAGCAAACGTCGTGCAGTATGTAGATTTGGCGCGATCAAGTGCTGTGAGGATTTTTCGAACTCGCTTGGATTGTAATTGCTCAAAGATCGAGTTGAGATTGGCTGCTTTTAGTCGCCAAAAATCAATCTCAGCATCAGGCGTTGGATCCAAACCTTGCTTGAGTAAGTCTTCTGGGTCCTGCTTCAGTACGTTCTTAATCTGCTTTGTCCACGTAACGATGGATCCTTCCAACAGCGAGATCTTGTTCCCCAGCGTGGCAGCGCTGTTTCCATCCACCGGTGGCAGAGGAAGGCATGTCTCGCCCTTGGTAGCTCCACTGATGATCGAGACCGACGCCATGTAGGCATGAAACTTGTCCACCACCTCCTTGGCGGCTACCTCTCCCCAGCCTTCCTGATTTGCGGGATTGGAGAAGAGTGGGAGGTAAATCTCAGAAATTAGCTTCTCCAAGTACTCGATGCTGTTGTTCGTAAGCTCGTTTAAGAACATGTCGGTGAGAATGTTCTTGGATGTGATCGGCGTCTTATGAAACTTCGTGAAACACACAGACTTGCCACGTGGCAACGATGGGGGCATCTTGATGTATGCCACGACATTATCGCCTGCAAAGAGAAGAGTAGTGACATCTTCCGACTCCAAAAATTCCTTCACACAGGCCCTATGTTTTACATAGCGTTGAAGAAAATGGTCATTGCGAGCTGATGCGGATGCGTACCACGGCTATAGGTTGTATCAACATCCAACATTGACGTACTCATTTTGCTCGGTAGCATATTTTGCTTGGAATTTCGCTCCTTGGAGCCCGGCAAACGCTGTTGCCACGCGTTGTTCAATATACTTGAAGCAATTGATTTCCTTCTTTCCAGTTGCAGCACCATCGGTGGCTGCACCGGCATCATCTGCCATCCCTTCCCAGCTCACCCACCACCCACGTCTAGGATCTTGTTAGAATGTCTCCGCTCGTTGACTCCCTTCTTCAGCCTCTCGATGAATGGTTGAACGAGGCTCCCTTGCGAGCGCTTTCTTGGCTTGTGCACGTCGCTGGCCTGCGTGTGAGCGCTTCCTTGACCAAGCAACCGTTCACAAACACGCATGCATACATACTTCATGTGGGAGAAGCGACCCTTCACGTCCTCTAGATCTTACAAGCCAATTTCATTTGAAACTACAACCATGGTCCGTTGAATGAACAACAGCAATGATAGGATATGGCGAGCGTCTTTTCAGACAAAACGATTCGAATTCGTTACGTGGTTAGATCGCGCTCACTATCAGTAGGGACAACTGCTGTGCTCGATGGAATGGGCATCCCCCCTTTCAATCAAAACTTGCCCAATAGAGCGGCGTATACGGCCATGACAGTCCATAAGCGGTTTTCAGCTTCATCAAAGACAAGGGACTTGTCCGAGTAAAACACCTGAGCAATAGGATAGATAGACAAAAATTTTAGTCCTCATCAAACTTTGTTGACCCGATATGACAGACGATAGGCTACCGCAAAGTTCACGGCGACATACCTCATCATTCACTTCTTCAGCGTGGCGAGGTAGACAGTGCAGGAAGATATGGTCGTCAGCTGCCAACGAAAGCATTTCTTTAGTCACCTGATACCCTGCAAAGTGTGCCATGCGTTCCTTCTTCTCGGTTTCTTGGCCCATACTGATCCACGTGTCAGTTGCCACCACGTGCGCCGTCGTCACTGCCTCTCGTGGATCCGTAGTCATCACCACAGATGTACCAGCATCCTACCAGCAAAGGTATATCCCATTAACACAAGTGCACCAATACGTGTTGTAATCAATCGAGTTTGTCGACGAGCATACAAACCAACCTTGGCAAGACGCATTGTCTCCTCCACCACATCAGCATCTGGTTCGTATCCCACTGGTGTTGCAATGCGGATATTTGCACCTGGATTTTTTTGAAACCGGATCAACAGCGATGATACATCAGTAAGCAATTCAAACAGGCAACACGAAAAACGATAGAGAGTCCACCTATCCGCTGCACAACATTCAACGTACCAACTTTAGGCGCTGCAAGCATATAGTCGTGAAGCACATTATTGCCATCGCCGACCCACGCTAGCGTACGGCCTTCCCAACTTCCAAAGTGTTCCTACACGATATCGCTGGGTGAATATATCTTTCTGCGAGGGCACGTGTAACACTCTCGATCAATCTACGCCACTGAACAACCGTACCTTGACAGTCATATAGTCGGCAAGTGCTTGCAGCGGGTGGTACTTATCCGACAGCGCGTTAATCACTGGCACTGAGGCAAGTGCGGCGAGCTCCTCGACATCTTTCTGTCCGTAGACACGCGCAAGAAGGATGCTGTTGAATCGGGATAACACGTGCGCCGTGTCCTGATAGAGAGAGCAAAGGGAACACATAAATACACACGACAAAGTGCACTGCGTTACAGGTGGTACGTCCTTTTCCACAGAGAGAGATATGCTTGGCACGCACCTTCAATGTCTCATTCACACCGAGTTGGATGTCGTCGGACGACAAGAACAGCGCCTTGCCACCAAGCAGGTGCATCCCAACTTCACTCGAAATGCTATCGATGCGATTCAATTTGATTCGGTCACAACAAATTAGCCCCTCGGCAGACCTATGGCATCACTGCAGAGCCAGCCGCAAAGTTCCGCTACGCACCGAGTGCGAGTGCTACGCTTTTGGAAGATCATAGAGCAGATCTCTCCCGCCAGCGGCTGCAACAAATCACGCCACATCCAGTTAGATTCGATGCATAAACCACTCGGTTCCGTGTAGTAAGTGCAAATCATCTCTCAGCCCACTCACCTTGGGCGCGCTGGCCTTCGTGGCCGGGTTTGAGTACGTAGCCTTGAATTCTTGCGCCTTGCTGATGAGCGCGGTAAACTCGTCGTTCCTTCGTCATGGTAGCACCAATCCCAAAGCAATACCCACGGTCAGTACCCCCGCGTCCTCGTGCCGGCATTAGCATTGTGCTATCATCCGACACCACGGTTCTTACGAGAGCTGCGCCGTGGAGAGGAAGCTCTGCCCCTGGAGCGAGGCGAGCGCCTTGTTGACCGTCGCCGACGTGGTCAGCGCACGCGTGGACCGCCCCACGGGCATCGATCGTACGAGGGCACGCGCGGAGAACATGGGCGGCGCAGCGGGTGAAGGGCGGACAGCAAGTAAGCAAGCGGGTGCGAGCGGCGAGCGGCAAGCGGCAAGTTGCAGAGTGCGATGCGATCTATTGGCGTGACTGTGTGTTGGTTTGGTGGTGATGCGCTCGTTGGCTTCAAGGTGGATTTCTCCAATGGGATTGGATGCGCAAATTACCAAGCTACTATTGCTTTGTCCGATACGGTACGAGTCATCTCCGTGCGCACGTTTTCTTGTGGTTTGTTCGCCTTTACACTTGGAAAATGTATGTTGATGGTGGGCGCGGTATTGACGCTGCGCCGTGAATACAGGTGCGTGAGCATGAAGATCTGCTTCCACCGCTGTACGTATTCATATCCAAGCTTGGTTGATTGCTTCCCCTTTAGCCTGCGCGGATAACAATTACTGAGCAACGTGGGCTAGTAGCGATGCTAACGAAGTACTTGTACTCAACCACGACACTGGAAACTGCACAAACAGTGCGAGGATAGATACATTCGTCTGTTTTGGTTGCTCTCTCTCTCTCGTATTGTTTCTCGGATTGTCCAGTTCTACGGAACATCACTCGCTGGATGAACACCAGCAACGCCGAATGGGCAACAAACAGTACGTTCGTAGATGCAGAAGCAGAGGCCCAGCCATCGCTGCTGGTGCTCTCTTTCTTTCTCATTTTTAATGCATGTTTACCAAGAATTACTCCATCGTGCCACCTATCCAATGGGCTCATTCATCACGCCATCATCATCTTAAAAGAGCTGCTCCTCCGATCGACCGAAAAAGAGGCGACCAATCATGCTGTTGACCTCCGTGGCCTGCGCGCTGACCCCGGCCTTGAGCCGTTCCTCGTGCACTTTGATCGCCAGGCGTTCGCGGGTTGCACGCGCCGTGCGGCTTCGCTTCATGTCGTAGGCCAGGCCAAGCGCAGCGCACGCGTCAATGAAGAGCTTGGTAGGGTTCCACTGGCCAGAGGTGATCCCCCACTCGCTGGTCGCGTAGTCGGATGGGTACTTGTGGCTGATCATGGGTCATGGAAGAGCGTGAGAGTCAGTCATCCCATAAACAAGAATGAGCAAGACGACGAGAGAGCGTCCTTTGTGCATCCACTTACTGGTAGTTGTGATAGCCCTCGCCGATGGCGCCAATGCTGACGAAGAGGTTCTCGACGGCATTGATGTTGCGGTCATACGGCTTGTAGCCAAAGAAGTGGGCGACGCTGTTGACGCACCAGGTCATGTGCAGAACCCAGACATGACGAAAGACCCCGCCGACCCAAAACCCGGCCCACGCGTTGCCCATGAGGTAGCCGAGCGCCGTTGGGAAGACATAACACATGGCAAGCACCGTCCAGATGTAGTAGTTCATCTGGAACGCGACCGTTCCTTCCTTCACAAGATCGTCCATACTGATCTTCTTGCCTTCCTTGCGAACCTGTGAGAGCACCCAGCCAACATTAGGTACCAAGTATTAGCACCGAGACAGTATCAATAACACAATTCGGGTATGCGGGTCGAATCAGAGATGGCTACGACGGCGCCACAAGACCCAGCATCAGGACAGGCTGACATAGATTCGTAGAATACAGGCCAAGGAAGCGACGTACGTTGGGGTGCTTGCGCAGCATGACCCAGCCCATGTGCGCGAAGAAGAAGCCGCGCGAGGAGTCGTGTGGGTCCGAGTTGGTGTCCGAGCCCTTGTGGTGCGTGCGGTGGTCACGCGACCATTCAAAGATGCTTCCCTGGAACGCCATCGAGTTGCACAGCATCAGGAACACGCGAAGAGGCGCCTTGGCCTGGTAGCTGCGGTGCGCCCAAAGGCGGTGCGCGCCGGCCGTGATGCCAAGCCCCGAGACGAACCATAGCGCCAACCAGAGCACGGTGATCTGCGCCAGCGAGCAATGAGGCAGCACGCAGAAGAGCGCGTAGACCGCGCCAATGTGCCACAGCAGCAGCACGATCACGTTGTACCAAACCACGTCCGCCCACTGAAACGGAGCAGCCTCGCTCGCGCTGGCTGTGCTCGTGTCGGTCTCCTCCGCACGCGTGGCAGGAGTCATCGGTGAACGGCGGCTCTGGGTATCAGACACAGAGCGCGCCATGATCGATTGAGCGTTTGGTAACTGAGACCCTCGTTGTCGAATGACGTCAAGGGGAGGGGAGGGGAGCGAAGGGGGAGGGGAGCAGTTGGGCGGACGAAGGCGGAAAACAAACCCAGCACACAGCACGACGTGTACTCTGTCACACAAGCGAGATGACTATGAGCCGCGCTCGAAGTTCGAGTTCGAGTCGAACTCTCAGCTGCATCCGCTCAAAGACGTGCACGCCCACCCACGCCCACAGCCATAGCCAGACACAGCAGGTGCAGTGATTCTGGACAGAGCATGGATGAGAACCGCACGATGATCTCACTGCTCACCAAATCGTGATGTCATGTTTGTACCAAGGGCGAAATATACTGTTTGGAAGGATGGTGACATCAGTCACGGTATAGCCTCGTGACACATGAAACCAACAGAACGTGAAACTAATCTAGTTTTAAAGGTTTGTGTGCAACGGCTAAAGCCCCAGGGAGGGGCGAAATCCACCTGCTGTGATTGGCTTGCCCCACGCAACAAACAGGACACTGATTAAACCCACTCTCCAATGGAGGTTCTCCATCTACTGTACCCCTCGTTATGGTCCGAGTTGGGACCATAACAAGAGGTGATGGGTGGGTAATTCACAGCCATATGTTTAGAGGGTACCAGTGTATCGGTACGAGCGAAGGAAAATGGCTACAGATTTGTTGTTTTTCAGATCCAAAACGGCCACCAATAAGATCATCAACTTGAATTCTCTGGACACAGGTAATACATGCTGACTGGTAGAGAGTTCCAGCGTTACTCCATCTTGGGCTTGACGAGCTCTCGAATCCGTTGCTCGTGAGTACTGTCGTGCACGGCGTCCAGATCAGCGAAATGATCGAAGAGAATCGAGAGGTCAACTGAACTGGCATGAGAGCCGAACAAACTTGAGTTTATAACGGATGCGGCGTTGTAGAATTCACTGAGCGACTTGCGATACCGACGAAGCCTATAGCACGATGCACAATCGCGTCAGATTTCTCACGTGGGGTTTCCGTTGCACGCTGCGGGAACTGCCTACTCACCGGCCGAACAGATTCCCAAATGCGCTCGGGCTAACCGTAACACGACTGAATATACAGACTCCGCTGGTTTTGCGTGCCCTTGAACTGCTCAACGCTAAGAAGGATCGCAAACGTTGTTGGTCGGTATCGTCACGAGAGCGTCTTTTGCTTGGAGCAATATCGCTTAAGTCCATGGACATGACTGGGGTCTGATTCATCACCGCTAGCAGACGAATGCTTCCAGTGTACTCCAACGGACGACACGTGCGATCAAGGATCGATGCCAACGGAATAGTCCGTAAAACGACAATAGGGAGCCATAGGAGACACCCACAGCTCCAAACACAAAAGCGAACAAAGCCGAAGTAGACGAAGAACACCGAGTTTGTCGTCACCAGAAACGCTAATACGGTGAAGAGCAGCGTTCCCAATAACAACTAAAAACCGAAACATTTCGTTAAATCATCACACAAACAAGACAAAATCACCACCAGATTGGTGATGCTTACCTGATTGACATCATATTCACAAGTATCCACTCGTTTCCGCAAAATATTGTTCTTTTTCCCGAGAAATAGTTTCCAGAGAGAGGATAGCAGTCCAAACTGCATAGCGTTCAACTTTGCAAAGTAGAGGTAAACCCAGTACGAATTCCATGTGACTGCTGAAACGCAATCCGCAACCAAGCTGAGTTGGAGTGATATACCCATGTGAGTCCACAACGTCAACAGAATCGACTGCACAGTCGACATCGTCGCCACAAACCGTACGATCGAACCGTTGGCCACCGACACATATCCAAACTCCCACAAATCCATCCACAACAAGATGCCATTGCCCATGATTGACGCTAATGGTAAATTGAGCTGTTCCACATTTAGTCATTTGAAGAATTTAGCTGTCAATACCTGCATGCAGAGTTAGGAGTCTCGCGAGAATTTCCAATACGTGGGTATTACCTTGAATCCTGCCGGGGCGCCCATCAACCACACGACGTATGAACGAAGTACTTTCAGGAAAATTTGCGGAAATCTGACCAAGTACACCGAATATTTCTCGTCAATTTGGTAGAGCGTCACGCGTCAACACAATTCACCGCACTTTCCGCGCTCACCTATAAAGATTGGATCCAAGTATCTGAGGGCTGGTCCAATCTTGGACAGCCTGACTAACGTAGTAGCCGATAGCATAGTCTAAGCTCAAGCACACAATGGAATCGACAAACTTTGCTACGGAGAAGGCTGATACAGAATCGTTAGCGATACGTCTTATGCACAAACACTCATGTTAATCGAGCAAGCACTTGCTTCGTTGGTTTACCTTTGTTTCGCGCTTGTCGGGAACGATATATTTCACGGAAATGACTGGGAAGGCCTGTTGCAATCTTCAATTGGTACTCGCATAGTGTCGCAAATTGAGAGCAGTCCTACCCAAGGCACAGGTACAAGATTTATCAAGGATAACGACAGCTCCTAGCTTAGACCGCATCCATCTCTGTCGCGTGAGAGGATACCTTGATGCAAGTGCCTGCTCCAAGCGGAGTCCACTTTGGCAGTCGAGCCGACAATAGCACACTGAACACTTGAACCACGACTTTGATCATCATACTGGGCAGAAACAAACAGTAGTATCCAAACGCTTCCACTGCATCCACCACTGACAAGCATTTTATTAGAGAGATGCCCCTGTCGAATCGCAACGCTGCTGACATCACACGTGGAGTAACGGCTTACCTAGTGAGGCTACATTTGAAGCTTTCGATTGTGCTGGCGTATGCGACTCAAACCAATCACAGAGCTGAGCAAAATAAGTTAGATTAGCAATGCCTAACCTGTCTACAGGAATCAGCAAGGCGCGTGCCATACACACCAAAAGCAGTGGTCCCCGCATAGTCGATCGCTCTTGCTGACCCATCACACCTCGACGAAGATACCCGCGTTCGCACAGGATCGGATCAAAGAATACGACATTGAAGTGCGTTGCAACCACTGACCCGCTGCTATCATGAAGCCCAGTGATGCGCAACTGGAGGTCAATCGCGTCGGCGCCCAGGTCAATGGGTGTATCAATGGCGCACTGAAGCAGTCGAGGTGTGCATGGCGCTGCATCCATCTGAGCTTCGTTAACCCCCCCCACGAACACGCGGCAGCTACCAACAACTACAAGGCCCTGTGGTATTGCTTCTTGACCTGGACGCATGCCAAATTCAAAATCAACAATTGAACCGTTCCCGTGTTGCCACCTCCCCCTGATCGTTCGGTTCTCACCTGCCACGATGTCTACAACGCAGAACGTCTTCTCGTCGATGCAAAAACCCACCAGTGTCAGGACCATTCGCTCGCCCTGTCCACCCTCTTTGGATAACGCGCCATGAAGACGCCGCTGAGGCCAGTACACCGTGATTGCTGGTGTAGTTGGCGCCTCCGACGCCATATTACCTGCTTGATGGCGCATTTGCCAAACTCCCGCTTGGATCCACTATACAGTTTCGTGTTTGAGGGACTAACGTAAAATTAGCTGTGCCTAAATTTATGAGTTACATTTACCGCTAAATCAGACGTATTCATGAGAAATGCCGTAACTTGTCATCATTCATTTGTAACCACATGTCATCATGGCGACATGTCACCCATGGGCGATGGATGTGTACTCGTGTACAGCTGAGTAAATGCCCAACGCTCATTCGATCAATTCATCAAAGAAAGAGTCATCGCTTGCCTGTTTACTCGCGAGGTGAGGTGCTGAATATGTACGAGCAGAGATGAACTGATTCGCTGACGAAGCGAAAGGAAATTCAAAACCCTTGCGCCGCCAAGGCGATAGGTTTCCACTTGTGTCTTGGTCAACTGAATTAGTCGTAGGTTTCACGATCATGCGCTGAGCACGGACGGTCAACGGAACCACGGGAGATCCCCCCGGTGATGTTCTCTCGTTCTTGGTCTTCGAGAAGACGCTAAGTGCCTTCCGGAGTGGACTTGTGGCCCCAGATCGATTATCGGTTCCTAAAGACCGTGGAGAGGACATGGACGCAGATCGCCCGCGTCTTGGTGGACTCGGTGGGGAAACCGTCGCTCCTTCGGATTGAGGCGTTGATATTGCCAAAGAAGAACGTTTTGCCACGGATAGTGATTGCGACGACGCATACTTTGCGAGTTTCTTGTAAAACTCGAGTTCGTCGGTGAGTAGACGGCATTTTTCTTGTGACATGATAACCTGTTGCTTGAAGAGTCCCTGGTATTCTTGCAGCGAGTTTTGAAGACACGTGATATGTGTTTCCTGATTGCTTAATCGGGTCTCACATGCGCGATTCTTCATTTCAAGTTGGTTGCACCGAACATTTCCCAAGTTTGCTTGGAATTCTAGTTCTTCTATGCGAGTCTTGAGCTTTGCATTCTCTAGTACGATCAAATATTCCTCTCCCTCTAGAGTTTGCTTAGCACTCTCATTAAGGTAGTGCAGCTGGAGCTTCAATTCCACGATCTGACGAGATAGTTTTTCAGAATCCACGCGGTGAACACAATGCGAAACACCTTCGCTACTACTGCAGCACGATGCATCGGGGAGTGACGCTGTATCTTTAAGATCTGACGCATTGGGCTCGACGTGTGTGGAATTGCTCGACTCAGAGAGCTTGGGGTCAGCGGTTTCTTCCGTGGAGCTGCTCTCTTCGTATGTTGCATCTTCTTCTGAATAGTCAGCCTCTTGTTTCCATGACTCGCTCTGAAGCAATATCTTGAGCGACAGTGCATTCTCGTGCTCAGCCTTTCGAACACGCAAAATATAATTTCCAGATGATTTTGACACGACAATTTGATCGAGCTGATTCTCGAGTGACTCTAGCACCTTGAATAGCCGTTTGTTTTCACCATCAAGTCGCTGATTCGATTCAGCTAGCTCGTCAATTAATGCGGCTTTGGTGTATACATCACTCTGAGCTGCGTTGTCATCAGCATGATTTTTACTGTCTTTTTCGTCATCTTCGTCGTCATCTCCAGTGTCGTCTTCATCCTCATTCTCTTGGTCGATATTACCTTCGTTTTCAGCGTCACTGCTGGAATCGTCATTCCCGGTAGGAGTAACTTTTTGATTCTGACAATTCCATGCGATTGTATCTAGAATCTTCATCGGTGAAGTGGCGACAGCTCTGAAATTTTGTTCGCTAGATTTATGCTTGTTGAAGCTTGTGCCGTGAGACAGCGCTAGCAGTTGCTGCATCTCATCAATTTTTCTGTTCTTCTCATCGATGTCCTCCAAGGCTTGTTGGTATAGCTCCTTAAATATTCCTGCAGGTCCAAGGCTGCTCTCCTGCTTGATCACCACGGGATTTTTTATCTCCTTGGCGCGCAAACCGAACCGCAAGGTAGAAATTGTTTCGGACATGTTGTACGAACTACACGACGCGGCCAGAATAAGACAAGTTTTCGCCGACCCACCTAAGGAATCTTGAAGTAAACGTGTGAGCTTTGAATCACGGTAAGGTATGTGTTTCTTTGCTTCCCCCAATGCCTTGATCACATTACTGAGTGCTGCAAGAGATTTGTTGATTGACTTCGCTTCTTGAAGAATCTTGCCACTCGCATTTGTCTTGTTGACAAATTCGGAGCCAGCGAGGTCCACAATATACATCATCGAACGTTTCACAACTGCACCTTTATGCTCTTTTTGCGACGCACCAATCATAAGGATGCAATGACTTCGACTGGAATCCTTGTTCATGCGAGTTGAAGAGACGGAGCGATTCATAGTGCCTGTCCTCACAATATCTAGCATTTCACTTTCGGTTTTGCAAGACACCTGAACCATTTCTTCAATATATACGCCGCGTTGGCTATTCTCGCGAATTTTAAGGCTGCCTGACGAGGTTGGAGGGCCAGGTGGGACGGCAACTAACAGATCCCGGATTTGCTCCATATATATCTCGACAAACGATGCTGTGAGATCAATGTTGGTACCGCGCTGAATTGCATCAACCGCCCCAAACAAGTCTCTAATGACGCGAGAAATGATTCCCTCATCCTCTGGTTTCCCCATAATGCCGTCACGCGGGCCTAAAATGGTGTGCGTCTTTCCCGACCCTGTTTGGCCGTAGGCAAAGATCGTGCTACGAAACAGGAACCAGCAGCCAGTGGACAAATATTCAGCGATTAGGAGTCAACCACGTGTTGAAGGCCTACCATGTTGTTTACCAGTTGTATCCCAACAGAAAATCTTGAACGAGCGGCTTGGCTGCATGTTCGTAAACCTCTTCTTGCTTGGACTGGATGTCGAAGACACCGTCAAAGGTGCATCGAATCTCGTCCACGTCACATTTACTGTTTCGAAGAATTATTGTACTCTTGTTGAGTACCGTGGAACTACCAGGGGACCAAATGCAAGAGGGTGAAACCATAATGCTTGACGTGAGTGATGTGTGAAACTCACCCACACTGAGGGAATTCATCATCCTACCATTGTGTCGCGCCCTCGCGTTTTTCCATTTGATTTTGCTGGCGAAGGCGACAGAATACCTTGATATTGGTCCTCTCGTTCGTATGTGTTGCCGCCGTAGCCCCGCTCACGCTCGCGCGTCGACCTGGTTCCTCCATCGTACTTCCCGCTGATGGGCACCTGCTCGATCCGCACAGCCGCACAGTCGAACGGCAAGACTGACCCAATCTCTATCCATAACACCCCTGTTCTTGCTAAATCTGCTTTTTTGTCTCTGTTCCGACCAAGCGGCACAAGTGTAGCCATCTTCAAATCTGTTTCTGCAGTCGTTAAACAGAGGTGGCTGCTAATTTTGAGAGCACAAAATTAGCTGCCGTCAGTATGTATACCGACCAGAGTTGGTATACGTACCGTCTGCACCAAACAGTAGCTGACAATCAGCGTAGTGCGTGATATGAAGTGGACCACTCCATACGTGGCTGTTCGTTTGCATCATAAGCGAATGGAAGGAAGGCATCGTCGAAGCGTCGTGCCCTCAACATGCAAGCAAGCAGGCGCAGACCAAGACCAGTAAGTGAGCGAGCAATGGCGCACGCACACTCGCTTGCCCGTAGTGCGCCTCTTGCGGCGGGAACGGTCGTCGCCTGAAACAGCCACTATCTGTGAGGTACCGACACACGCGCGCGAATCGCTGAGCACCAACCCAGCGCATCCTACCGTTGACGCGATCGTCCCCGAGAGCAATCAATCCCAGCCGCGAAATGCAGAGGAAAGTGGGCTCCTCCGCGGGATCCGCGCGCGCAGCAACGGGCAGCCGCTCTTTGGCGCCACCGAATCCCAGCGCCAGTACGCGGTTGACGCGAGAGGCAGCAGCCAAGGCCACCACTATTGCCACGTCGCCCGGCGCAAGAAACAGCGCGGCCAGGCAGAGGACAGGGCAAGACGAGGGCACTTGGGCCACCATGCATAATAACGCACGACACGGGAATGCCTCCCCACTGACTGCCGCACAGCCACAGACGGATGGGGCTCGGCGTGGCCGTATCCAGCGTCTTCGCGCGAGCGGGGCCGTTGATATTTATTATGAGACCGAACTTGATGACCAAGGTCCCCGGAAGCAACGAATCCTCACGATGAATGAGAAAATCCCTGCTTCATCCATGCCGCTATCAACCAGAACGAGAGAACCGATGAGAGCACCACCAGCCCACAGCGCTGGGAGTGGGGGCCGGGTATCTGGTAGCAGCCCCGTGGCGTCCACGCACGTAGCAAGCCCATCCAATCCTCGACGGGTTAAAACAGCAGACCCGTCAACTCGACCGGACCGGGAAGAAACCAGAGCTCGAGCACTTGCACATAGCGCTAGTGGCTCACGATCAAGCACAGACTCTCCGTCATCTATGGGGGCGGTGGTGGCCGGTAACCAACGACAAGTGACCGAAATCTTAGAAGCGATTCGGACACAGCAAGAGGATGCAACAGCCGTGGTAGGTGCAACGTCGTGCCCGTTCTAGCCTTCGAAAGAGCTCCCATTGGTGAATGCTGACTGTGAATTGCTCTCATGTGACAGAAAAACGCGTTCTCGCTTTTACTTCGCGTGGTTCGTGCGACTCCCCAAGTCACGGCTCAGTGCGTGCATCAGCAACGTGGCGAATTTCTCTTGGTCGAAATCATTCGGACTCACTCAACCCACGCTGTTTTGTTATGTTACGGCTGCGTCCTTGTGCGCAAGTTGTGTCACTTGAGCGTGGAGTCGACGGAAATATTTGTTGATGAGGGTATCGTGTCGATTGTCGCTGAAGCGCTACGCCGATTCCCCGATGATACCATTTTGCAGGCCTCAATGTTCGGTTGCCTTGCAATACTAACACAATTCAGCCATACAAGCAAGCACCAAATGCTGTATGACAACCCCCCAGTAGTGCCACTCATACTTGACGCACTTGGAGCTCACAGCGCATACTCCACTCTGACACGCCAGGTTCAGATTTACGCAAGTGAAGTGTTGACCGAACTGGTTGATTACGGTGGCGCTGCAACTGCCACGGCTGTTTTGGGAGATCCGGTCGAGCTGCAGGCGCATTTAACAACAGCCGCACTTCTCACATCACTTATGCGGGGCGGGGTTTCGAACGAAGACAAGAAAGTGTCTTGCGGTTTCTGCACACTGTTTTTATGGTACGCTTTCTATTTCTGTATGTCGTCGTAAACACGATGGTTCCTCCAATTAATACGTGTGGGGACGGGATGCGTTACGAGCTGACCGCTGACGTTGTCTCCATGCGCACGTTGCTATTTGATTAAGCTTGGCCGCGAATTGTGGCACAGTTGCAAATGTTCTTCGCGAGCATGATATTATCTCAGATTTGTCTGTTGTGATGGCCAAATATCCAATGGACGAAGGGATTATTCGGTTCTCGGGTTTCGCATTAAAGGAAATCGCTGCGACCAGCATGCGTAACTCACCATCGAAACGTGTTGTACAAACTGCGCGCGTAATCTTGGAAGATACAGAGATAATCAGTTCGTTGCACCGCACGGATGGTGGATTTCATGCGAGTAGTACTCCGGTTGCTTCTGCCCCTACTGTTACGTCGTCAAAAAAAATGGATACACGATACAGTCCACCAGATGCACGTTTCAGGCCGCAGTATAGCGCGACTGCGCGATTTGTAGAAACAACT
The DNA here is from genome assembly GCA_023336285.1 of Pythium grandisporangium. Classification (NCBI taxonomy): domain Eukaryota; phylum Oomycota; class Peronosporomycetes; order Pythiales; family Pythiaceae; genus Pythium; species Pythium grandisporangium. Next base: position 31,774 of record JAADWT010000111.1, read on the forward strand.
ATTCCGAAGATGCATGCAGATGGTGATTTGAGTGTGCTGGACCAATTCGAGTCGTTCATGGGTAAATCGGCGACTAAAGCTCGAGTAGTCGGCAAGGTCGCAACAGTGAAAGCAACACCGTCCAAGCTCACAGCTCCGAAAAGCCGAGACGAGATGGTACGGAGTTCCACAAGGACCAAGGATCGGAAAAACATATCTAGAGTTCGCGAGGAACGTGAGCGAATGTTGATGAAGACGTATGGCACCGCGCTCGGAGATGCTAAACCGATGAGCTCTAGTAGTGCGTCATCAACAAGGGCTACGTTTGGTTATAGTCCTGCACAATCGTTACAACAAAATACTCAAGCCTTACCGATACATGGCGGTGTTGATCCGGCTCGGCTCGGCTCGGAATTTAGTAGTATCAACGTATTGGGAAGCGAATCAAGTTCACGTTTCGTTATTCCTCCTCCGCTTTCGAGCCAAACCGATAGTGACGCGAAGGCAGTGTTTCGATCTAAGCACCTACAACCTCTACCATCCGATAGGATAAAGTTTGCGGCCGCTCGTGGTGCTCTTCCGGTGGATGCGAGTGAAGTGAGTACAACACTGGATATGCCAACAACAGCCGCCGTTGTTGTTACCAAACATCCTGGAGATCCAGGTGCGCGTAGATACCGAGCTGATGGGAAGGCCAAAACCTCAGTACGAAGTGGGAAGTCGGACGCCATTCCTTCGCGCACAGGTAATCCTACCTATCATGCAAGTCAGCCTTCCAAATCTTCTCGGGGTCGCCAGGAACGCGGGGAGCGTTCGTCAAGATCTCGCTCGAAATCTCCTAACGCGTATGATGCTGATGCAGTCCACGCAATATTCCATCAACAAGGCAATGAAAGAAGGATATCGGAAGTCAACAAAAAGGAAACAATGGCTGAGCTACAAGAGTTCGCTCAGCAACTGCTACGCGAAGAGTCAAAGATTTCGTCCCTTCTCTCAACCGCCAATCCAAAATCACCTGGTCGGCTATCGTTCTCAGACAAGCTCCACAAGATGATTCAAATTGCTGAGGCTTCAATGCTCGACACACAAACATCTGTAAATAGTGGTGAAGCGGTCACTGAAACGATTGATAGCACGGACGAAAATGTGGGTCGAGGTGTTCCTCAGCGCTCGCCCGTGTTCTATCGGCCAGTAGGTGACCACACATCCGGTGACGTTATAAAGAGCGAAGGCAAAGAAGCAAGCAGACGCACAAAACTTAGTGGGTACAAAAAGAATCGCGCAGCATCTGCAATAGGGCAACGGCAAGTATCATCATCTGGTTATAGTGTCGACGAAAGACCGGGCGCGAAAGCTAATCCTGCGCATAGTGCAGATTCGAAGAACCCTGAAGAGATTTTGCAATTATCTTTTGGATCAACGGCTGATGACAGCCGCACAGCACTGGAAATCAGTAAGACCATTAGCACCTCAGCAACCCTGATTATGGCTCCACGAGAAATTGATGGAGCCGTGTGTCACTCTGAGGGAAAACTGCTTGAAACAACCGAAAAGTCGACAAATGTAAGATCGCGACATAGTGTTATGACGACGTCACCTATTGTCGCAGCTGACGACACGGTTGTGGAAATGATCTCTGGCGTGCCAAGCGATCTACTCTCGATCCCTTCAGCCTCGCCCAAGGTTGTGGAAGAAATTATCGAGGAAGTCGTGATTGAACAAGATGAAACATCTTCTTCTCTCAATGTCAATGAGCCGTGCATTATCGCAGAAGAGATCGACCAGTCTCTCTCCCCTCAAAAGACATCCCATTTGCCAATCTCTTTACCGTTGATTGTCACGAAGAAACCGTGGTCAGAAACAATGGATGGTGAAGCAACTGCATTGCAAGCACGAACGCAGCCCGAACTACTGCCACTACATCCCGATGATATTGCTGTTCTCGATGCAAGTGATGTGACAGCGGAGTCATCAGTTGACCGCCTCTATCCAGTTGCGCATGATCAAACGGGCGACGATGACTGTGACGACTACATAGATGAGCAGTTTGAGTGTGCTGAAGATGCTGAAGTTAACGGAACTTCCGCCAATTTGTCGCTCACAGTGAATTCTGGACCTTTTGGTGGCAGGGAGGAGCTGCAAACCCTCCAAACGTTATCCGAGCTTCTCGCCAAGTCGGCAATGACAAATATTCTTGTTGAGATAGACGCCAAATTAGTCGGATTGCTTACGAAATCTGCGCCGCCTGGGCGTAAGCCGCCTTGCACACTGGATAGTGATGCCGATGTCCATGAGGGTGGGTTCGGGGCGAACGAAAGCTGTGCTGTTGATGGATATGACAACTTCTATGAGGATGAGCGTAGTGACGGTGGTCACGAGAATCAAGTGGAGCATACTAGTGTGGATGCTGAGCACGAAAGCCTGTCACTGACATCATCTGACACAAACAAGTACGCATCAAATACCACCGCAGATACTGTGATTGAACCATGTGCAATTGTGAAGCACCACATCGATATGGGAGTGTCAACAGATAAGGCGGCTTTTACCACCTCTCCCACATGCAGTGGCGTCAATTCCCTACATTTACCCTCCGACGTTGCAGGCAGCCACAATAGAGTCGGGGAAGAGTCAATGGATATTTGGGATAAGGGAGAGTATGATAAAGTTCTGGTAGAAGATCAAGCGCTGCTATTGGGTCCCGTGGTTACAAGTGAACATGTGACAGCAAGGGAAGACATTCAAAACACAGGTTGCTTCACGGCCATGGGTGTCCTTGATTTGCCGGATTATATTGAGTTGCCCCCAGTTATCATGTGTGGTAACCACAATGGGGGTAACTCACCTCAAACGTTTTTTGATATTTTACACAGCTCCGACGAGACGGAATATGACGCAAGAGCACAGCAACAAATCAATCAAGAGTGCCGTACATATGATGCTAGGCATCCCACGATATCGATACGCGCGGCGATTGAAATTCGATGCGTGGTTGCAGTTGTCCTTGCTGTGGCTGTCGAGAATGTCATACACCAAACATGTTGGGGCAGTTCAGGTCAACTTCGTGAAGCCACCCACGACGCCGTATTAAATGCGGCTCCATCCGACACAAGCGCGAGAATTGCTGCGCATGATATGGCGAGTATGATTATCGGATCGTCGCTCGACATATTTATCGCGAAACTTCGTGAAACAAGGTCGGAGCTTGCATATGCTTCGTTGAATATTATGGGCAGTGACACGCTACCAACTCTTGATGCTGAGCACGCCCCAGATGGTATGCATATTGAAGGCGGTCGATCCGTGAAGACCATAGATGTAGGTCGCGATTCGATCAATAGCATCATTGCGCTTTCACTGAAGACGGCACTCGAACAAACTCCAAGGATATCGTGTGATGAAGTTACAACTGCTTCAATTATCGATATGTCGCATCCTTCCAGTCGAACGGTCGTCGACGCCGCTCATGGTGATACTTCTCCTTCGTTCTCTTTTTCCTCGAGCGTTGACATTGGACGCAATGCAGACATTGATGAGTACGAAGACGATAAGTTTGATAATCTCGGAGACATTTCTAGTGGGAGCATTCGAACCGATTTGTCGTCAACCCTGATGCCGAGCGGTTGCGGGAAGGATACCAAACCCGACGTGGCGAGGGGATCAAAGTTGGATTTAGGTACCATACGTACCCTCTACGAGTCGATTGCGAGCCAGTCTTTGTATAACGTGCTGACCGCATTGGCCGACGCAGCGCCGTCCATATCTTCACAAATGATGGCTAACAACACGGCAGTTCCTGGCATAACCTTACTACTAGACACGCCGCTGAGTTTCTATCAACAAGACCAACACACGAGCATCGCCACGAATCCCAATCCCCGGTATGGTAAAGTAAACGTTGAAGAGGGGAATGCCGGAGACGCAGGTAACGAGGACAAAACTGGAGAGCAGGCGGATACAGAGATCAGCGCCGCAGATGAGGAAGACGCGCATCGCTCTGTTGTTGCATCCATCACTGCTGGATATTCGACGCGGATTGCAATCAGTGCTGGGATGGAAGGTGCGATGGAAAAGTTGTTGGCCG